>OVBE01003791.1:0-25820 GCA_900406425.1 Iberis pinnata
ATTTCCAGAGAGAAAAGAGAGAGAGAGGAAGAATAGAGAGAGAAAGAGGTTGTTTTTCATTTTTTATAGAGTTATCTTTTATTATTCTTTCTAGTGAATTACCATTTGACAGATTTTTTATATAAATCCACAAATTCTACTTCTAAATGTGAATTTTTAAGAGTTGTAGTATGATATATCAAAAATAAAAACTTTTAATACCATTTAAACCAAAGAGTGACATAAAATTAGAAATTTACGATATATTATCGCTCAAAATCGATCACAATATTATCATTAATTATAAAATCAAGATGATTCATTATTAAATATATAGAATTTTCTGCAAAATATATAATCATATGTTTTTTTATAAATTGTTGAATTTAAACAATTTGCACTTATATTTAGTGGCAAAATACAATTTTTAAAATAATTATAAAAATATCTTAATCAAATACTTATAAATTTATTTTTGAATAATTTAAAACAATTCTTTATTATAAAATTTGATTATACATCTTGTATCTTTGATATAATTGTGATAAAAATGATTATTGTAGTTGATTCTCCGGTTTCACCAAATTTGGTATGGAGTTCAATAACCAAAAATATTTACATATATAAAAAGTTCTTTTTTTTCCTATAATTAAATAACGTCTAATTATGAATAAAACACTTTGTAAAAGAATAAAAAAAAGAAGAAACTGCTGGAAAATTTCTCAAAATCTATTGTTTCGTTCATTCTATTTTCTTTCTTTGTATTCTCATCTTCTCTTTTCTTTTCACCTGAATTTCTTCATCTCACTGTCACTTCCTTCTCTCTCTTTTTTAATTTTTAATTTTTAATTTTTTTAAATTCAACTATTTGATTAGCTTCGAAGATTCTTCATTTTCACGTTTTGAAAGGAGATTCGACATTGTACAGAGATCGATTAATTTGGAAACAATTTATTCTGGAATTTCTCAGCTTCGGGGGGATTCGCGTCGTCGTTGGAATCACGACTTGTGAAATTGGATTATAGGTTGTGGAAGAAGGAGAAGGAATTTCTTCAATTTGGGTTTCCATCTAGCTCTTGTGATTTTGTGAGATTTGTTTGCTGCGTGAAAATTAGGGTTTGCGACCTGGAATTTGGGAATAAGAGGGATCTGGGGTTTAGGTCAACGGAATTGGAGCAGTTTAGAATGATCTGCTTGTTGCTTTACTAAATTGACGGTTTGGATCTGATCGGAGGAGAGACAGCGCCATCGAATGGCGCTGTTCCGTCGATTCTTCTACAAAAAGCCTCCGGATCATCTTCTCGAGATCTCGGAGCGTGTTTATGGTAACTTTTTTTTGTTCCCCTTGTTCTCTATTCGTAGGATAAATTCGTTTCGAAATTGATCAAAATTGCTATGAGCTTCTGTATGGTTAGAGAATTTGGCATTTGACTACGTTTGAGAAAGGATTCAAGTATAGCTTTTGCATTGGATGCCTTTTGAGCTGAACTTTCTTTGTTAAGTCTTTGGGTTGTAAAAGCTTTTTTTGAACTATAGAGGTTTAGGGATTCAGAATCTCTTTGACGACACTTTATCTTTCTAGGATATTCCTTTTGTGACACGAACCAAAACCACTGTTTCTTTTAATGTTCGGGGTTGATGATTCTTTGAAAAGGGTTTCTTTGTTTTGTTTGAGATGCTACATTGCACCTTTCGGATGTTAACAACCATTTCAGAGCTTGAAGATTTGTGTTTCCATTTTCTAAGAACTGGTATATAACTGGAGCTGTTCCGGGTTTGGGAGTTGCTTGTCTCATGTTCTTCTCTTGTTTTCTTTCTTCTTTGCAGTTTTTGACTGCTGTTTTTCGAGTGATGTTATGGGAGAGGATGACTATAAACTATACTTGGATGGCATCGTGATGCAGCTGCAAGATCATTTCCCAGATGCGTCTTTCATGGTGTTTAACTTTAGAGAAGGTGAACAGCGGAGTCAAATATCGGATGTGCTGTCTCAGTATGACATGACGGTAATGGATTATCCTCGGCAGTATGAGAGTTGTCCTCTTCTACCTCTCGAAATGATACATCACTTCCTTAAATCAAGCGAAAGCTGGTTATCATTGGAAGGTCAACAAAATGTTCTGTTAATGCATTGTGAAAGAGGTGGTTGGCCTGTTCTTGCTTTTATGTTATCAGGGCTATTATTGTACAGAAAGCAGTATCAGGGTGAGCAAAAAACTCTTGAGATGGTACACAAACAAGCTCCCAAGGAGCTCCTTCATCTATTGTCTCCTCTAAACCCACAGCCTTCTCAACTCAGATATCTTCAGTACATTTCTAGGAGAAATTTGGGCTCTGATTGGCCTCCTTCAGACACGCCTCTTCTTTTGGATTGCTTGATTCTCAGAGATCTCCCACATTTTGAAGGGAGAAAAGGTTGCAGACCAGTCTTACGGGTTTATGGTCAGGACCCTAAAGCCCGAGCCAACAGGAGTTCCATAGTTCTCTTTTCCACACCAAAGACAAAGAAACACACTCGTCTTTATCAACAGGTATTTTTCAGACTACCTTTTATTCATTGTAACACATGATAATCATAGTGATTCATGCACAGGACATTAGCTATTCGACGCGACAGTGTTGTAATATGCCACATCTAATCTATGCGAGTTAAATGCTTCTCTACTGAAAACAATAAATGTTCATTTTCGTGATTTAATCTGCAGGAAGAGTGTATCCTAGTGAAATTAGATATCCAGTGCCGTGTTCAAGGGGATGTTGTTTTGGAATGTGTACACTTGCATGACGATTTGGTGCGCGAGGAAATGGTCTTTAGAATCATGTTCCACACAGCATTTGTGCGTGCTAATATTTTAATGATCCACCGTGATGAGATGGATATACTTTGGGATGTCAAGGACCAGTTCTCAAAGGAATTTAAGGCAGAGGTAGGTGGTTGTGAAATTCTCTTTGTTCATCTGTTAAATGAGACTGCTAAGTTTGAATGCATACTCATATATGTATCAGGTACTTTTTTCTGATGCTGATGCCGTGATGCCTACTATCGCAACAGCCCCTGTATCAGATGATGAGAACGATTTCGATATGACTTCACCTGAAGAATTTTTTGAGGTGGAGGAGATTTTTAGTGATGTGATTGATGGACCTGATCATAAAAAAGATTCGGATAGTTTTGTGGTTGTTGATTCTGCTTCAGATGATTCTGAGGGTAAAGAGTTGTGGAAGGGGGACATGGAACCGAATGCATTTCTCGATTGTGCCTCTGATGATTCAAACCACAAGCATGATGTGCAAGGAGAGGCTAGCACAGATCCAGTCAAAGATATCACTGTTGATGACGTACACTATAGGTCAGATGGGAAGGCAGATTCCAGTATTGACTCAGTGAAGGATATAGGAGTAGATGATGGTGATGAGCAGCGAAAGAGGACCATGGAAGTGAATGAAAATGATTCTAGAACAGCGGAGACTCAAGACAAAGGTGATGGAGAAGGCAATGATTACCAGAATAATTTAGAGCCTACAACTCAGAAAATAAATACCAGTCTCGAAAAAACTGTATCTGAAAAAACACAAGCTACACCAAAGAAACAGGTCGGAACAAATGGAAAACTGGCTGGAGATTCAATCAAACCAAAGTCTAAGCAGCAAGAAACTCAGGCTAATGTAAGGATGGCTAAGCCTAATGCAGTTTCTCGATGGATTCCTTCAAATAAAGGCTCATATAAAGATTCTATGCATGTGGCGTATCCCCCAACAAGGATTAACAGTGCTCCTGCTTCAATCACCACTTCTCTCAAGGATAGTAAAAGACCTACGTCACCTGATGGTGTGATTCCAAAGGATGCTAAAACTAAGTATCTGAGAGCAACTCTTTCTTCACCGGATATGCGGAGTCGAGCTTCAAATTGCTCATCACCAGATTCCAGCCCAAAGGAAAAGCCACATTATCCACCTGCTGCTTCTCCACATCAGGCGCCTCCACTACCTCAACATCCACCTCCAGCCTTGCCTTCTCTCACCAGTGAGGCTACATCAGTTTCACACCCTTTGCAAGCAGCTGCATCACCTCCACCACCTCCAACACTGCTTAGTTACTCTTCACCGAGTCAAATTGACAGCCAGTTTCAAACATCTCAGATTCCACCACCACCACCTCCGCCTCCACCACTGCTTAGTTTCTCCTCAACGAGTCAAATTGACAGCCAGTTTCAAACATCTCAGATTCCACCACCGCCACCGCCACCTCCATTTGCATCTCAGAGACCAAACAGTGGAACTGTTTTGACTCCTCCTCCACCACCACCACCACCTCCATTTGCATCTAAGAGACCAAACAGCGGAGCCGTGTTGCATTCACCACCACCACCTCCTCCTCCTCCTCCTCCATTTGCATCTGAGAGACCAAATAGTGTGACCGTGTTGCCTCCTCCGCCACCACCTCCTCCTTTTACACTTGAAAGACGAAACTCTGAAACTGTGTTGCCTCCACCACCACCACCTCCGCCTTTTGCATTTGAGAGACTAAACACTGGATCCATGTTGCCTCCACCATCACCATCTCCACCTTGGAAGTCTGTTTATGCTTCAGCTTTGGCAACTCCAACGATATGTTCTACCTCTAAACCTCCTCCCAATTTACCTCCTCCACCACCACCTCAACCATTGGGTCAAACCAGCAGCCACTCTCAAACATCGCAGCTCCCACTGCCACCATCAACTGCTCCTCCTCCTCCACCACCACCTCCTTTTTCAAATGTGAGGCGAAACAATGAAACCTTGTCACCTCCACCGCCACCTCCACCACCTTGGAAGTCTTTGTATGCTTCGACTTTTGAAGCTCATGAGACATGCACTACATCTCCACCACCACCTCCTCCTTTTGGCTTATCAAATATAACAAAAGCAAATGAAGGTCATATTACCCCTCATCCTCCGCTGCCTTATATGAGTGTTGCATCTACGACATCACCCAAGGCCTCTGCTCCTTTACCGCCACCTCCACCTCCACCTCCCCCTCTTCCTTTTAGTAACGCACATTCAGTTCCTCCCCCTCCGCCACCACCCCTTCCTTTTGTTAAAACTTCACCTCCACCACCACCACCACCTCCATTTAGATCTAGTGGAGCTCCAACACCACCACCACCTCCACCTCCAATGTTTGGAACCCCACCACCACCACCTCCTCCGATGCGTGGAGGACCCCCACCGCCACCACCTCCCCCGATGCGTGAAGGAGCCCCACCGCCGCCACCTCCCCCGATGCGTGGAGGAGCCCCACCGCCACCACCTCCCCCGATGCGTGGAGGAGCCCCGCCTCCGCCACCTCCCCCGATGCGTGGAGGAGCTCCACCGCCGCCACCTCCCCCGATGCGTGGAGGAGCCCCACCGCCGCCACCTCCCCCGATGCGTGGAGGAGCCCCGCCTCCGCCACCTCCCCCGATGCGTGGAGGAGCCCCACCGCCGCCACCTCCCCCGATGCGTGGAGGAGCCCCACCGCCGCCACCTCCCCCGATGCGTGGAGGAGCCCCACCGCCGCCACCTCCCCCGATGCGTGGAGGAGCCCCACCGCCGCCACCTCCCCCGATGCGTGGAGGAGCCCCACCGCCGCCACCTCCCCCGATGCGTGGAGGAGCCCCACCGCCGCCACCTCCCCCGATGCGTGGAGGAGCCCCACCGCCGCCACCTCCCCCGATGCGTGGAGGAGCCCCACCGCCGCCACCTCCCCCGATGCGTGGAGGAGCCCCGCCTCCGCCACCTCCCCCGATGCGTGGAGGAGCTCCACCGCCGCCACCTCCCCCGATGCGTGGAGGAGCTCCACCGCCGCCACCTCCCCCAATGCGTGGAGGAGCTCCGCCTCCGCCAGCTCCCCCGATGCGTGGAGGAGCCCCGCCCCCACCTCCCCCTCCGGGTGCTAGGCCTGGTGGACCACCACCTCCACCACCTCCTGGTGGTCGTGCTCCTGGTCCTCCTCCGCCTCCTGGACCAAGACCTCCAGGTGGTGGACCTCCTCCACCTCCAATGTTGGGTGCCAAAGGACCTGCAGCTCCTCCAGGTCCAGGAAGAGGGCGTGGTCTTCCACGTCCAGGTTTGGGTTCTCCAGCTCAAAAAAAGTCTTCTTTGAAGCCTTTACATTGGGTTAAAGTAACAAGGGCCTTGCAAGGAAGCTTATGGGACGAGTTACAGAGACACGGAGAAGGACAAACGTATTGAGCTAACTTTATATATTCATTCCTTTTTCTTTTTTTTATTCCCCTATCTGACCTTTGTTTATCCTGGAAGATAAACTTTGGGCTATTGAGGTGTTTTGCTGCCCAACTAATCATCATTTTTTTTTCTGCAAGTGCTCCAGAATTTGATGTATCAGAAATAGAGACCCTTTTCTCTGCTACAGTGCAAAAACCGGCTGATAAACCTGGTGGTAGAAGAAAATCAGTTGGGGCAAAACCTGAAAAAGTTCAATTGGTAATTTTAAATATTCTTAAGACTTTTATTGCCAGATATTTTTCCTTGTTCTTCTCTGGGGTCATGTAGTTATAAACAACTGACAGAGAGCATGCTTCTGATTTGTGTGGAATCTGAAATACTTGTATATCTGTAAAGCATATAAACAGATAAACTAATAGGATCTCTATAAGCTACTCCCTGTCCTTAGATCTCTGTTTCTTGCTGTTTCTAATACTATGAAGCTCATTCTATGTCTGTCTGCTTCTGTGATTAATTTCCCTTTTTGGTGGGTTGTTTTCTTTTTTAATGGTTTTCCAGATTGATCTTAGGAGAGCCAATAACACGGAAATTATGCTTACGAAAGTAAAGATGCCGCTGCCGGATATGATGGTAAACTCCAAAACCTACTTTATTTGAGTACAAGTCACCACTGCTTAATCTCTTATTCTTATAGTTTAATGATAGTTGTTCACATATCTCTTTGCATCATGCAGGCTGCAGTTCTTGCAATGGATGATTCTGTACTAGATATTGATCAGATAGAGAATCTTATAAAGTTCTGCCCAACCAAGGAGGAGATGGAACTTCTTAAGGTTACCTCTTTTCTTTTGAGTGGCACTATTTACGTATCTTTATTTTGGATGTCTTTTTTTAATCTTCTTGGTTTTCATTATTCACTAGTTATTGACATGAGTCCTTATCTTGGTTGTAATTGACTGGTTTGCTTGTAGAACTACACTGGTGACAAGGCAACCCTAGGAAAATGCGAGCAGGTCTGCTTTTAGTCTTGAAATTACCAAACTCGCATTGTTATTGGTTCTTGCTAATAGTTTAAAAATTTGCTTAGTTAATGTCTTTTCTTCTTTCATCCATTTTTATACCGCAGTACTTCCTAGAGCTAATGAAGGTGCCACGAGTAGAATCCAAGATGAGAGTATTTTCCTTTAAGATTCAGTTCAGCACTCAGGTGCGGTACTTGTTCAGTTATTTCTGTCTATTTGATTCTTTTGTGGAAAAAGTAACGATTTCTTCAGTGTCTAAGTAAAGGTAGACTCTTGGCCCTATTGTTAATGATGATTGTTGTGCAGATAACAGAATTCAAAAAAAGTTTAAATGCGGTAAATTCTGCATGTGAGGAGGTTAGATGCTTTTGCATAATTTTAACTCTAGTTTTTTGCGCAATCCATATGCATTTTCTTTTCTCTTAAAAGTGTTTATGCTCATTGCTTGTTTATCAGGTCCGTACTTCACAGAAGCTTAAAGAAATTATGAAAAAGATACTTTACCTGGGGAACACATTAAACCAAGGAACAGCAAGGGGTTAGTAATATACTATTCTCTCTGCATCTTTTTTCCTCAAGATATTTCCTAGGCGCCACAACTCTGTTGAATGGGGGCTTGATTCAATAATGGCGCTTCTGTTTCATTGCATCACATACTTATTCTGCAGGCGCTGCTGTGGGATTCAAGTTGGACAGTTTATTAAAACTAAGTGATACACGTGCTGCTAATAGTAAGATGACTCTTATGCACTATCTTTGCAAGGTAAATTTACAATGGAAAAAATGCAGCCAGTTTCTGAATAGGTTTTGTCTTTAGATTCTGAAACACTCGTATTTCTTTATCCAGGTCCTTGCTTCCAAAGCATCAGTTCTACTGGACTTCCACAAGGATCTTGCAAGTCTTGAATCAGCTTCAAAGGTTTGTGTTTGTTCCTTTTTTCCATCCTCTATCTCTTAGTTGTAGTTGGCTTATCTTTTGATTGTCTTCTCGATTCAGATACAATTGAAGTCGCTGGCTGAAGAAATGCAAGCTATAATCAAAGGATTGGAAAAACTGAACCAGGAGCTCACTGCATCAGAAAGTGATGGTCCTGTTTCTGAAGTTTTCCGTAAAGTATGTTCGTTTTTTTTCTTTTGCATACTTTTATCATCCCCGAATTGGAGATTAGTTTCGCGAGTATGCCACATCACTAAATCATATTATCATTATAACAGACATTGAAGGATTTCATATCAATCGCTGAGACTGAAGTAGCAACGGTATCGAGTCTCTACGGCGTTGTGGTAAATTATCACCTTCTACTTAAGTACCAAGCTCCTTTATATGTAACATGTGTTTGATCTTTCAATGGTTCCCAATGAACAGGGAAATAATGCTGATGCACTTGCGTACTATTTTGGCGAAGATCCAAAACGTTGTCCATTTGAACAAGGTTTGGCGGAGACTCTAAACTTCATCCTCTTGGCTCTTTCTTTACTATTTAGCTAATAACAATACTTGGTGATGGATCGTTGCAGTTACTGCAACTCTATTGAATTTTATAAGATTGTTTAAGAAAGCGCACGAAGAGAATATCAAACAAGAGGAGTTAGAGAAGAAGAAAGCTGCTAAAGAAGCAGAAATGGAGAAGGCGAAAGGAGTTAGTCTCACCAAAAAACCTGTTGATAATAGTTGACACAACAAACAAACTTAGAAAGAAGGCATATTGTTTTTGCGAAAATCCGCCTTACCTCTCAACCCGAACCAAGATGGTTTGATATGGCAGCAAAGGCCGTGCTGCACAGGGCGGCTCGCGCGGTTTGAAACAGGCTTGGATCCTAATTGGGGAGGTGATTCGCCTGCGCGGGCTATCGAGGAAGCATCAGACGATATAAAAGACAGGTCTTTTCCTCCCACACTCACGTTTACATTGGCTAACTCTCCACATTGATTTATTCTAACTTGTAAATTAGGATTTTTTTTTAACTGTTTTTGGGGTTTTATGTTTTCTAAATTTATTTCCTTAAATAGAGGAGTTTTTGGTAGATGAAAATGTTGTATAGGTTAAAGGTAGAAATAGAGAGAGATAGAGCAATTTGTCTATTTAGTGTGTAACTTTGTACCGTAACTATATTATTAGTGTTCTTTCAAGATTTAGTAAAATGAGCATAAATAATCCGAGTTGTTTTCAACACCATGGCTTTTTATTTGAGATGATAGGTATTCGTGTACTTTATTTATTTTTATATTAATCATTTTAAGAAAAACTAGATCCATATTTATTATTAAAATTAATATATGTGAAGTTACGAGAATTAGATTTTTCTCACATTTGGTTGGCATTGCCTCTTTCTTATACTACCAGTTTATTTAATTATTATAAAAATTTCTGTTTCATTAATACTGTCATACTGATATAAGCTCAGTACAAGAATTCAGTACAAACCCAACTTAAAACTAAACAATATACCAAACTAATTAAGGTTTGAGCTTATAGAGACCAATATGGTTTGGAGTTGGAGGAAGAGCCCAAATAAACCCTAAATGAATTAAGAAAATGTTAGTATGTCTAACCGCCGCCAACCTGCTAGAGAAACCACAAGCGACGACATCCAAAGCAACAGTGTTTGCCATTGACACTACCACCTACCAGAACGAGTTCTATTGAAAGGAGAGATGTAGATATGAGATTGTTGGCCACAACAAAATTAAATTTTAAAAAGTAGGTTTTTTGGGGTTTTTAGGAACGAATCCAGCTGCCTTTGAACTTGGTTTAACATCCGTTCGAAATATTGATGTTCCTTGCACCGCTGTAAGGAAGCAACCGTCTCTCTTTTCTCTGGCAGACGAACCAATAAATCTCGTTGAGGCTCTTCAACTCCTTTCTTTGTCGTTCCTCTCACTACGATGTCGTGAGCTTGTTTGTCGAATCGTGTAAAATTTTTTCTCCCCATATTTTACGTCGATGAACCTGTATGGAAGACAAAAGTTGAAAGTTGAAATCGACAGTGGGATCCGATTTGCAAGGACGAGACCATCGAGTCTATACTACCAGTTTAACTTTTAAGCAATAGTAAACCACAAATTTATGGTTCTAAATTGAACAAAACAAAATCAAAACAATTGGATATACACCCACTAATGTAATTAACAAACAAATCAAACGATTTAAATGAGTGAACACGTATATATAATACTTCTCAAGGTTTTTGCATAGTGACAAATAAAATACATAATTTTTAAAAAAAATTTGCTATAAAACATCGTTATTTAACTTAAAACGTAGAAAGTATATGGGAAATATTAGGGCGAAAAAAAACCAAACCGAATTTTTCAAACCAAACCGATTTATAGAGAAAACCAATCAGCACAAAAAAATTTAGTTTCGGTTCTCGGTTCGATTTAATAACCGATCGATTAATATATATTTTTTTGTTGAAAATAATCGAAAAACCAAAAATAACTGAAAAACCAAAAATAATCGAAAATATAACTGAAAATTAGCCGAAAATTAACCAAATAAACCAAACTTCAAAAACAAAAACCGAATCGAATAAACCGAATTTTAAACTGAACCGAACCGAAATTCTATTTGGTTATGTTCGGCGAACAAAACAAAAAGTCAAAAAACCAAAAAAATCGAACCAAAATTTTCGAAAAAACTGAATTTTGAACCCTAAAAAATATCGTTGGTGTTAAAGGGAGAACTGCAAGGTTGGGCCATAGAATCTACTATCTAGAGAGACAAAAAAGTTTTTATAATTTTTTTTTGTAAAATAAAAACTAAATTACACAAAAATCGAAAATGCAAAATTGCAAATGCACACAATTACACAAAATAGCTTTATTGTCCAACCTAGGGGTCTTAGTAGAGGTTTAGTACTAATGTGGAAGTCTGTTTTAGATGTTTCAGTTTTATTTTCATCACCTAATCTCATAGATGTATCTGTTCAACTTAATGGAAGTACTTTCTACTTGTCCCGTGTTTATGGCCACCCCAATCAAACCTTAAGACATACAAATTGGACTCAAATGAAACATATAGCTCAAGGGGCTTGGTTAGCTGTAGGTGACTTTAATGAATTACGATTCAGTCATGAAAAGGAAAGAGGGAACTACAAGATCAGAGAGATCTTTTGCACCACTTAGAAGTTTGTATTCAGTCTGTGACTTTGAGGACTTGCAGACAATAGGGAATAAACTCTCATGGCATGGGAAGATAAGTGGCCATGATGTCTACTGTTTTCTGGACAGAGCAGTTTCAAACACAGAAGGAACTGCTCTATTTCCTGTCTTGACAGCTGAATATTTAGATCTAGGCATTAGTGACCATAGACCAGTCATTTTAAATGCAGAATTTGGTCACCAATTAAAAAAAAGGTTTCTTTAAATATGATGGCCGTTTTGCTTCAAATGAAGATTTTCAAGATATGGTTCAAATGTGCTAGAATAGAGCAACAGGTCTCTCTTGGACTGACAGAATGAGTAAATGCAGAAGTGGTGTTGCTAGGTGTAAAAAGGGTAATAGGTGCAACTCTCATGATGAGATCATTAGATTTAAGAGCCTTCTTAACACAAGCATATTGAATGGTAGACCAACTGCAGATCTAAACTACCTAAGAAAAGAATTACATAAGGCATATCAGAATGAGGAAATATATTGAAAAAGAAAGAGCAGAAATGATTGGTTAAAACTAGGAGATAAGCACACAAAATTCTTCTATGCCAGTGCTAAAAACATGAGGGCAAGAAATAGGATTTCAGCTATCCTTGACCAACATGGAACCCTACAACATTCAGAAATCAATATAGCCAAGGTAGTTGTGGATTACTTTAAAGGATTGTTCTCAAGCAGCAATAGTAATACAAGCCATCTACACTCCATATTCAATGGCTTTAGCCCTCGTGTGACTACATAAATGAATACGACCCTCATTTAGCCAGTTTCCTTAGATGAAATTAAAGTAGCCCTGTTTGCAATGACACCTTCTAAGGCACCTGGACCTGATGGCTTGACATGTGAATTTTACCAGTAGTTCTGGGAAGATGTTCACCCACAACTCTTTACAATGATTAAGAACTTATTTACAACTGGCTCACTGGAGGAAGGCCTCAATCACACAAATATTTGTTTGATACCAAAGATCGAATCTCCTGCTACAATGGCTGACTTCAGGCCTATATCTCTCTGTAATGTAAGCTACAAATTGATATCTAAAATCCTAGTTAATAGACTAAAGGCCATTCTGTCTAGTTTAATATCAGAGGAGCAATATGCTTTTATCCTTAATAGGAAGATCACAGACAATGTCATGATTGCTCATGAATTTCTTCATAGGTTAAAGGTAAGAAGACGTTGTTCTAGCTCATTCATGGCCATTAAGACAGATATTCAAAGGCCTATGATAGGTTAGATTGAAGTTTTCTAGAACTAACACTTACTAAATTAGGATTTCACCCAACTTGGACAATGTGGATTATGTCCTGTATTAAGTCTGTGTCATTTTCAATACTTATAAATGGTTCCGCTAGTGATAAGTTCTACCCTAAAAGAGGTTTGAGACAAGGAGATCCTTTATCTCCCTATCTCTTTATTCTATGTTCTGAAGTGTTGAGTCATATGCTAAACACAGCAGCTACTGCTAAACTTATAAAGGGGATAAAAATAAGTAATCAGGGGCCAGCAATTACTCATTTATTGTTTGCTGATGACTCTATGTTCTTCTGCCAAGCAAACATTTCTTCAGCTAATGCAATTAGGAGGATACTTACTACTTATGAGATGATTTCTGGACAAATGGTCAATCTTCAAAAATCATCAATTACATTTGGTAGTAAAGTACATGCACATATGAAAACAAGGATAAGGAATTCTTTGAATATTCATAATGAAGGAGGTAATGACAAATATCTAGGTCTTCCTCCACAGTTTGGCATGAAGAAAATAGATCTTTTCTTGTATATAGTTGAAGAGATAAAACAAAGAACTGAGGGTTGGAGTCACAAGTTCTTGTCACAAGCTGCCAAGGAGATCTTACTGAAATCAATAGGCTTGGCAATGCCTATTTATTCAATGACATGCTTTCAGTTACCACGAGGGATATGTTCAGAGATCAATAAAGTAATTGCTCAATACTGGTGGAGAAAGTCAAATAACCATAGAGAAAAACATTGGTTAACATGGGAGAAGATTACAGTACCTAAAAGAGAAGGAGCCCTGGGATTTAGGGATATATAACTGTTTAATCAGGCCTTGTTAGAAAAACAAGGTTGGAGATTGATCAAATATCCTAACTCTTTACTAGCTAGAGTATTAAAAGGTCGTTACTATTCTATTGGTACATTTCTCCAAGCATCTAGAGGTACTCAGAACTCTTTTGGGTGGAGATCTAGTCTAGCAGGTAGAGATCTGCTTCATAAGGGGTTGAGAGTATTGATTGGTGATGGTTGTGATACCCGTATATGGGATGACAATTGGCTACCTCTTAACCCTCCTAGACCCCCAAATAAGAGTCAATATACTTTTGGACATATCATAAAGGTAGCCCAGTTGATTAATACACATTCTGGTACTTGGGATGAACCTAAGGTTAGATAATATGTTAGTGCAGATGATGTCCCTGTGGTTCTTTCTATTAAACTGACTAAAGAGGTATGTCCTGATGCTTTAGGATGTCATTATACTCCCAGTGGGGAGTACTCTGTTAAATCTGGTTATTGGGTTGCTTTCCATATTGATTCAAATAACACCTCAACTTTAAATTTAGATACAACTATTCCCTTAAAACGAAAAATTTGGAAATGTAATGTTCCAACAAAAATAAAACATTTTATGTGGAAGGTATTGTCTAATATCCTACCTGTTGGAGCAGAACTTAGACGTAGACATATCACACCTCAAGGTATTTTTCTAAGATGCCAACAGTTAGAAACTATACATCATATTTTCTTTGAATGTCCTGAAACAATTGATGTTTGGAACAATATTACTTCAGCTAGCTTGGATCTATTGGATTCTTATGTTAGTTTAGAAAACAAATTAGCTTATTTACTAGATTGGTCTCCTATGAATGCAGATTCAAGTTTTCTTTGCTTACCACTATATATTCTCTGGTGGTTATGGAAAGCTAGAAACAAGCACTTTTTTTTAACAAAAACAATTGTCTTGGGAAAGTATTGTTCAATGTGCAGGTAATGGTTTGGAAGATTAGATAGAAGCTAATCCGGGAGCCCCACATGTACACTCACAAGTTCAAAGAAGGTCTGCTGCTCAACAAAGTGGTTTTGGCTGGAAGAGGCCAAGGCCTCAGTGGCTTAAGATCAACTATGATGCGAGTTTTGTAGGACCACAAGCTGCTGCCACAGCAGGTTGGGTGATTCGAGACTCATTAGGTGCCTTTGTAGGGGCTCGACAAGCCACATGTCAGCATGTCTCTACTGTCACTGAAGTTGAAACGCATGCTCTAGTTGTTGCTATGCAAAATGCTTGGATCCGGGGTTATAGGAAAGTAAGTTTTGAAGGGGACTACCAAAGCTTGTACAAGCTTCTTATGGAACAACAAATCTCTTTTGAATGGGCAAATTGGCTTAGAGATATCATTTGGTGGGTTAAGAAGTTTGAAGATGTACAATTTGAATGGATTGGAAGGCAATCAAATCGATGTGCAGATTATTTGGCTACAAATCAATTATATAATAGCATCCCTTTTATGTTTCATAACTATCTTTCTTCTTTTTTTAATATTTTTTTGTAATGACTCAATTCATTAATATAAGTTTGTTGTTGTCAACTGGTTAAATTTTAATTTAATTAAGCAATGTTTTAAAAAACCCTAGTTGCGTTTCCTCCCAAGCCCAAAAAGCAAAGCTTCTTTTCATGTGCTTTCCGGCATCGGCGACGCGGCTCTTGCCGTCGTCGTCCCATCTTGCTTGCTTTCCTTCGTCATCCTTTCTATTCTCTGCTCCGCTTTTACTCTGCTCGTTCTTTGGTTACTCTGCGTTGGGCGTTTGACGGTGCTGCCTTCGATCGGAGGGCCGGAAGTGTACCTCTGTGTCTCCTCCAGGTCCGCCGCTGTGCTCTTAAGGTGGTGTCTTTTCCGTCAACGGACTGTTTCTCGGATTCGCCTCCCGAGGAATTATCAATCTCGCGCCTCTCTCGTGAAATCTGGGCCACCTCAAAGAAGTCTTCACCACCAGTTCTGCTTTGCGAGACCGGTCCGGCTAATGCTTCTCCAGCTGGGTTTCGTCCGCCAGATCCGTGCTACTCTTCCAATTTTTCTTCCAGATCTGGGTTTCTTACGCAAGATGTTCGTCAGGTGCAGTTGTCTCCGCCGCTGAAAGCCATGCTCGTCCGCCGTTTGTCTCTATGTAGTATCATATGACTTGTCATTGGGTCACAGAGGGCTTCTCTGTTTGGTCTTTTGGTGTGGATTTTGCATGCCTACTTGAGTGAACCGGCTTTAACTCTGATATTTCTTCACCAGGTTTTCTCCGATGATTTACTTTACTCCTCTTGTGCCAAGCCCGAATCATATTGTTTATTTTATATCTCTGCCGGTAAAGAGAGTGCTCTATTGTTGATTATAGCAATGGGAAACTTCTGTTTATGTTCTTTAATATCACAACTCAAACACATTCAAGGCATTCGGTATAATGTTGAGAAGTTGTGGAAGTTTGTTGAATTTAAGGATCATGAGCAGTTTCTCTGGAATTTCCTTTCAGGTTGTATTATTGGATCTGAGAGCGTTGCAACCTCAGTTATAGTTTGGCTACATACTGTGGCTCATACTGTCAAGCCCTTAGATGTCTCACATAGTGAAGCATCTAGACAAATTTCCTTCTACTGGGGCCGGAAGAGATCAATGTCACCATCTTCTTTGATAGAAGATAGATTACTACCGTTATGCTTGTTCCATATAAGAGTGAGCTCTTCTTTGAGATCAATCTCAAAAGGAACCTTTAAATCCTTAACGAATATGATATTTCTTTCATTGGTTTTCTTGGAACCAAAAGAAGAAACGGCAATCATCTTGATGAGAACCGAAGTTATGGATTGCTTTTCAAAGTCGCAATGTACGTCGACTCCCCTAAAGTTAGTCTAGGAATCAGTTGAAGACTTCAAGTCATTCAAGTGTTTAATAGCACTAATCTGTTTCATTAAACTCCTAACTTTCTATCAATCTATGTTTAATTTGCTTATCTTTAGTTTTCAGAATTTGGGTCAAAAACTGATCTTTTTGTATGCATTTCGCGGTATGTCCGATAATGCATCTTATGTTATAACCGCTTAATTTTAATGAAAACTTGGTGCAAAAAAAAAATAAAAAATTTGTTGTCAAAGGAAAAAAACAAAACAGGAGAGCATTATGCGCGCAAAGAAAATGAAACGGCACGTGCGATATACTAAAATGAAGCAACGAATCAGCTAAACAAAAATCTCGTCCGTTTTGGATCCAAAGTTTGAAACTTTCATGGCCAAAGATGATGATAATGATCTATACTATGAACAACGACAGTTGATTCGAGATTTGTTACTTCCCACTTCATCAATGATTGTCATAAGAGAATCCCCAATTTTCGTCAAAGACGATTGTGTTGTTTTCCCGCCGATTAACCACGAGAATCTCCATGAATCTCCCTCTGAATCTGAATCTATATCATCTTCCTCTCGACGCTCTGCTTCATTTTCTTCGTTTCCTTCTGATTCCGACGGTCAAACGCCGTGTGAAACTGAAGAAAAATCTCCGATTGATTCAGATGGTAAATCTTCATTGACAACATGCAAATTTGATCGGAAATCTCCGGGATCGGCTTCTGAACACGGCGGAGAATATCCACCGTTCGGAAAATCTCAGAGGAAACCGTTGTATCATCATCAAGTTGATGTCTTTCAAGATTGGTATGAGTTTCTTCTTCGACGTGTATACTCCAAGTTGAAGACTTTAGTGACTTGGTTCTCAACGAATCTCCGATCGTTTTATCCACTCTTAGCCATTGTGATTTGGTGGTTTATGCGTGTACGAGCTCGTCGGAAACGTCTCGGAGGAGAATCTGTGAATCGTCTTCAAGATACAATCAAAGAGAGAGATGAGGTAAGTTAAAAGTCTGTTGCACACTAACTGTTTGATGAAATGTCTAAGAAATATTTAGTTTACTTATTATTGTTTATGGTTTTGTACAGAAAATAGTTAAGCTTTTGCATCAAATTGCTCAAATGAATGAGTTGCTAGTAAAGCACCATAAGGAGATTGTATCAAGAAGATGATTCATCACAACTCAAAAGCTTTTAGGTTTTACTGATTCTTTTGTTTATTGCTTATATTCTTTCACAAGTCACTCTGTTTATGTAAAGATTCAATCTCTCTTAATGAGAAAAAAAATGTAAGCTTTCTAAGTTCAAACCTCTTGCAAGTAACTTTGTGATCTTGTCCTTATTACGAGGTTGTTCCAACTTCCAAGGTTCTCTGCAACTGTACTATACACATGAATCTTCAAAAGAACATCACACAACACTGCATCTGGCTTCTTGCTTAATTTGATTCATTCCTTTTATTGCTTGAAATTAAGCTAATTAGAACATCTCCAATGGTGTATCTAAACTTTTGTATTTTAACTCATTTTTCTTTTATTTTATATTTAATTTGTATCTAAGATACTTAAAAATCTTAGAAACATAATGTTCCTCCAATGGTGTATCTTAAATTTGGTTTTTAAAAACACCTTCTGTGCATCTCCAACATTTCTAGATTTGCTCAACGTATCAAGCATTCGATTGAAATCAGTGGATTCCATCTTAAATCAACAGTGAACTTAAACCAACTCCATCGCTCTAACTCCAATATCAACCATATAAGAATTGGATATGACATCAAATAAATCCAATAAGGAAAAAGAGGTTCAAGTCTTCAAATCAAGCATGGAAAAACATAAATAACAAACGGAGCAGAAAAGAAACTTACATCATTGGCGAAGATGACTGACGAAGATTGAGATTGGAGAAGCAATGGAGCAGAAAAGAAAGTTACATCGATTTTTTTTCTTTTGTCGAGTGAGCCAATGATTTCTTGACATCTGGCGCTTCTTAGGCAGTTCCGAAACTTCTTCGTAAAGATCCGATTCTTAGTTTATTAAATTTAATTAACCATTTTTTATTAATTTCTTAGATGCATATACCTTTTCCACATACATTCTTTGATAATTATCCGATTAATCATCTTTGTCACAGTTTTCATCTGAAAAATTATAGAATAATATTCAAGATAATAAAAACTTTTGATGAACTTTTTTATATAATAAATTTATATCTATTTATACAATTTCATACAAAGAGGTATAAAACTGTATAAATGAGTTTATTAAACTACAAACATGTTTATACATAAAGTTATAAACTATATAAAAATATAAATCATCTAAAACTTAGCCGTTGATGTATCGAAATTTTTTAAAATCGCCTAGATTAGCCTGTTTTCATTCTTCCATCGTCTGATTAATTACGTTTTTCAGTTGTACAAGGTAAAATATCTTATAAATGAATTTTTATATAGTTTTAGATTGTTTTGTAAAACAACTAATCAATCTTTATAAAAAGTATGTAAATAGAGGTTTATTGCAGGTGAGTATTTTGAAGTTGGTTTGTCTGAATTGGAACATTGGTGTAATAAGGCAATTGACGAGTTTCTGCCTCATACAAAGACCGGGGAAGTTTACGAGAGATGGGGAGACCTAACTTTGTGGTGGGCATGAGAAACTAACAAATCTTTATAAAAACTAGAGAAAATTAGTTAGAGTAATCTAATATTTTGCGAAAATAACTTATTTGACCTTCGATTGGCGCCATGACTAGACTAATCCAACATTTTGGGTGAAATGTCAAAAATACCAGAGTTTTTGAAGAAACTACAATTTTTCCATTTTGAATGATTTTACAGCCAAAAATCCAGAAAATTATTATTTCAACTTAAATTCCGAAAAATAATTAAATCAACTTAAAATCCCTTTAATTTTTTATTTCTTCTTCGTTCTTCGTCGTTGTCGATTTTTGAGTTTTCAACTGTCTTCGCCGTTCTCGCCGTCGTCATTCTCGTCTCAGTCTTCGTCTTCGCCGTGACCTACTTTTGGAGTTCGTCTTCGCCGTCTTCATTTGCGTCTCCGTCTTCCCCGTACGTTGGCGTTCGCTCTAGGGTTTAGCGATTTTTGGCCGTAGATTTTTTTGGTCGCCGTAGATTTTGTCTTTTTGTCGTCTTCGCTTTGACATCGGAGGTTAGCTGTTCATCGCCGTTTTTTTTGTTTCATTTCATTACTTTATTCTTTATTGCAGATCTCTTTATGAAATGCAGTTTTATGTGCTATCGCATATTTTTGTTTAATTTCATTTGCTGATTTTGTAATAAGAGTTGCTGATTTATTTTGAATTGCAGTTTTCATTATTATTGCAGAATTTTATATGCATTGCAGATTTGTTTTTTTCGCATATTTCTTGGCATCTACCGTATAGATTTATGGTGTATATTTTGATATAGGGATGATTGGATATCCACCTAAGCTCTATTCTAATGTTGGCGAGATCGGTGAGAGAAGCATCAACCACTTCTCGTTTTTCAAATGGCTTCGTCAGAACAAAAGCCAAATAGGGGATGATGCTTGGAAAGCGTTAAAGTCAACATCATTTGGTGTTTTTCTGAAAATGGCAGACATGAGCTATGTATTCGCATCTTCAACAGTTCGATACTTTTTGTGTCATCAGTTATTTGTGAACAACACACATGAGTTATGGTCTACAATTAACAGTAGGCCAATAAGGTTTTTTCTCAACGAGTTTGCTGAGATTACAAGCCTAAATTGTGAGCCATGTGACCCAGTAGACGTATGTGACAGTGATCATCATGCGTTTTGGGAAAAAATAGGGAAAGCAGATGGGGAAGTTCCATCCCTTGACGAGTTAGATAGCATACTATCTCGTGTTAAACCTGGCAAATGGGATCTTCGGAAAAGAATGATGTTGTGAAGGTTATGTTGCATACATCTTTTCATTTGTGGCATTCATGCAAGTTCTCGGGTTCCATTTACGTTTGCCAAGAGAGTCGTTGATCATAAATTTTTTGACAAGTATCCCTAGGGTACATAAGCTTTCACCCATTTGGTTGATTCCATAAAGACTATCGACTTTGAGAGCTCTTCTCAATCTGTTCAAGGTTTCATTCATGCATTTTACATATGGGTGTTTGAGTATGTTCCTGGTTTAGGGGTTTTGGTGGGGAATAGAAGAGATGTCAGTGAAGGGCCCTCTCTTCTACATTGGCAAGGGTCTCGTAAACGGTTTAAGTTTGCTGACATCATTGCTGACGAGATACAGAATTACAAAGAGGTATTTCCATTGAATAATTTCTTTATATTGCAGTTTTCTTTAATATTGTAGTTTTATTTATTTTGCAGTTTTATTTAATTTGGTATTTGGTTGGTTCACGTCAGACATATGGTCCCAGTCTCCATGGGGAAATTGTATCCTATTTGGCCTGACAATCATCTGCAAAAAGATTCTATGCTTGACAAGTTGATTGAAGATATCATGAATTATGCATTGGTCCCAAACCAATGGCTTATTGAGATTAATCAATCTCAAATTGTGTTGGCTGAGAAGGTAAGAAAAAAGAGGAAATTTAGGGAGAGCAACAAAATAAAAAAAAAGCAGAGAAAGGTAGAGTAGAAGGTGACGAAGGCGTTAGAGAATAAGGTGAACAAGGTCCTTCCAAGGTTAGTGGTGACAAGGCAGTGCTGGAGTTGGTTCAGTTGCTGGCCACATTTGTTGCAAAGATGGAAGCAGCTATGAACAATCAGTTTACACGTTTGGAAGGCAAGATTGACTACAATGTGATGTGCGGATCTTGAAGGAGGGAAAAGGAAGGTATACTCAAAGAGTAGACTTTGATGTGGATGCTGAGACGCCTGTGAGTGTGATATTCCTGTTAAAAATATTTCTCATACGTTTATTTATTGTTATTAACATGAGATTTTTCTGAGCAGTCTTGGATGCAGTATCTAGAGATATGTGAGGATAATTTTCGTTCTGGGAAGTTTGAAAAGGAGAGAAAGACAGCTGAGAAAGTGACAGCTGAGAAACAGACTGTTGTGAAAGGGACTGCTATGAAAGGGACTGCTGAAAAAGAGACAAATGCAGTGCTTACGCAGAAATCACCTGCTGTTGAAACGAGGAAGAAGAAAGATGAGGAAAGGAAGGTAACAAAGGAAAAGGTGTACGAAAAGCAAAAGAGGAAAAACAACCCTCCTAAAGTTGGAAAAAAACACACATGACTCTGATTTTGTTGAAGATGAAGATGTTACGGAGATTAATCCCAAGATGAAGAGGAAAATGGATGTTATTGGGAAATCATTGGATCTGTTGACGAAGGCTGCAAATTCTGTTGATCCAGATGCATTACTGGGAAAGGGACTGGGAAAGAAAGTCCCTTCATTGGCAGCTACTCAGTCATCACCTTTCGTAGGTAACTCTACCGTGAAACGCATCATAGTAGGTGTTGTACGTTAGAAAAGGCCTATGATCCAATGGAAATGGTGCCGGTGGAGAAGTTTCAGGCGTTGAAGGAGTTCATTGAGGTTGATGAGTATGTTTCATGCAACATTCACCCTAATGACTTGTTTTCCCCTGCAGATTTGTTTTAGATTACATATTTGTTTTGTATTGCAAATTTGTTTAATATCGCAGATTTGTTTAATCTGCAATGTAAGCGGAAAAAAATCTGCAATATCAAAAAGTCGGCAGTGTTATTAGAAAATCTGCGATAGAAACTTGGCAAGCGAAACAAAAATCTGCGGTGACGTCGACAATACGCCTCAAAAAAATCTGCAGCCAAATAGTCAAACAAATCTGCGAGAAAAATTTGCGACCCGAAAAACGAGAAGCAAAAATAAATATGCAAAAACAAATATGCGAAAACAAATCTGCACACAAAACAAATATGCGCTACAAAATTTCCCAGGTTTGTTTTGCCTCTAAAAAATGTGGTGGCATTATCGTAAATATTGGACAACTTTTTCTCTATCATCGAATTAGTTTATTTTCTTAGCTTTTTTGTTTGTTCATGACCGAGGGGTAGAATCAGGTTAAACAAAAATTAGGGTATCTCCAGTAATTCGAAATAATGTGGGGATTATGTCAGCAATTAATTAAAATATGTAGATCAAGTAAGTAATTCTGCCAAAAAATTTTATATATATGAATCTCTTATAAAGTAAAATATCTTATAAATGATTTTTATATGGATTTATAAAACAACTAATAAATTATTGTAAAATTATATATATATATATATATATATATATATTTATTTGTTGTCTCTTATAAAGTAGAATATACTATAAATAAATTTATATACAGTTTTAGATGATTTTATAAAACATTAATAAATCATTATAAAAATTATATGAATATAGGTTTGAACTAATGATTTTGAATATTTTTTTGGAGTGCTTCAGCCCCTAGATCAAAATTCTTTGGTATATAGGTTTATTGTAAGTGAATATATTGAAATTGTAGCGTTCTCAAATTGTAGAATTTCTAGACAGGAAGAAGAAGAGAAGAAGATTTTATTTCCTTAATTCTTAGAAAGAACAATTACATAATTATATAGCTTACAAGAGAGCCTCCTAATTTTAAAATACTCAACATGCAAGAGTTCATCATTTACAAGACAAGTAAATGCTGAATATGCAGAGAGTAGACAATAAATGCTAACTACTTTACGGACAACACTTTTCTGGATTGACGAGAATCCTATGGATGGCTTTTCTGGATGGATGAGAATCTTGTGGATAGATTTTCTGGATGGATGAGAATCTTGTGGATACCTTCTCCTCATTAGTTTTTATCTCAATACTCCCCCTCAAGCTTGACCATAGGAGCTAGTCAAGCTTGGACACATTGAAGACCTCCCTCATTAAAAACCTCAGTAAAGAAAACGTAAGGGAAAAAGAGTGGAAACTCCATTGTTAAGGGGATCAACTACTTTGTGAGAGATCAACGAGTCCAAGCCGTGAGAGTATGGACTCAATTGTCTTTATTCTTGCTGCCTTGGTGAACACATCTGCAAGTTGATCTTTACTTCTTGTATAACATAGAAAGAATAACTCCTTGTACCATCAACTGTCTGACCTTGTGGCAATCGACCTCTATGTGTTTAGTCCTTTCATGGAACACTGAATTAGAAGCAATGTGGATGGCCGCTTGGTTGTCACAATGCATGGTGATAGGAGTGTCGGATTCAATGCCTAGATCCTTGAGAAGACCTTTGATCCATACTAACTCAGTGGATAACTTTCTCATTGCCTTATACTCAGCTTCAGCACTTGAACAAGACACAACCTTCTGTTTCTTGCTCTTCCAAGTGATGAGATTGCCTCCAATGAATGTGCAATAGCCAGTAGTTGATTTCCTATCATTCCTATCTCCAGCCCAATCAGCATCACAATATCCAACAATTTTTGTGTTGTTATTATATCCCATCCATACTCCTTGTCCAGGAGCTCCACTAACGTATATGAGTATTCTTCCCACCATTTTCCAGTGATGAACCTTAGGCACTTACATATGCTGGCTCACCTGGTTCACAACAAAAAAAATATCAGGTCTAGTAATGGTTAAGTATATGAGCTTACCAACTAGTCTTCTGTATTGTTTTGGATCATCAAATGGTGTGTCTTCATACTCTCCTTCACACAAGATCTTATAACCATCTTCCAATGGCATCTTAGCTGGTTTCTCTCCTATCATACCTGCTTCATTCAAGAGATAAAGTGTGTACTTTTTGGGATAAGAAGACCCCCTCATTAGAGCGACAAACTTCAATTCCAAGAAAGTACTTTAGTTTACCCAGATCCTTAATCTCAAATACATATTTTAAGTAAGCTTTGGTTTCCAGTATACCTTCTTTATCACTTCCTGTGATGATGATATCATCAACATACACAAGTATGACAACTATACCTTGTTATCTTGTGAGGGTGAATAGAGAGTGTTCCGCCTCAGATTGTCAAAACCCTCTTCCATTTAAGGTAGTACTAAGCTTGTGAATTCAAGCTCTTGGTGATTGCTTCAGCCCATAAATAGCCTTCTTAAATCTTTGAACATTTCTTGGCTTAACCAAATGCTCTAAACCAAGAGGTGAACGCATGTAGACTTCATCCTCTAGCTCTCCCTGAAGGAATGCATTCTTCACATCCATTTGCCAAAGATCCCATTTCAAGTTAACCGCTAAAGAGAGAATGGTCCTTATAGTGTGCAGCTTAGCTACTGGAGCAAAAGTATCATTGTAATCTTCTCTAAATATTTGAGTGAACCCTATTACAACCAATCTAGTCTTCTTTCTTTTTGGTTTTCCATTGGCTAGGTACTTGATGGTGAAAATCCATCTACTAGTCACTGCTTTCTTGACTTTTAGAAGTTCAGCTTCATACCAAGTGTCATTGTCAATCATAGCCTTGGTTTCATGACCAAAAAATTCTTTCCATTCATCATCCTTAATTGCATTTTAATATGATTTTGGTATGTACTCTTGATCTAAGTTACTCATGAAGACATGATGCTCTTCTGGAAATTGTGCTAAGGAACATGTGGCTTGGATTGGATGAGCTACTGTATTGGCATTATAATAGACAGTGTCATTTACCCAATGAGAAGGTTTCTTCACTATTGTACTTCTTCTTAGAGGTTGTGTTTGTCCTTTTCCATTCTCATTCTCATTGATTTGGGATTGTTCTTCTTGGTTTTCTTCTTATTCTTTGTGATTTTTACTTTGATCATGAACTTCAGAATCTTCTTGATGTATTGGTTCCGATTTGTTTCCCCCCTCATGATCAAGGTGGAATTCTTCTTGAACAGGCTCAACTTATTGGATAAATTGTTCATTTGCTTCTTCCCTTGCTTTTGGTTGGCTAATACCAAGATTCTCTAAATTTTTCCTCAAGTTTTTCACCTTATCCGAGGAACTATGAGAAAGGTCTCTAAGGCTTTCCCAACTCTTCTCATCATAATACCCCTTTGATTCCACAAAATCTCTTGATACTATAACCTTTCTTGACTCTAGTGCATAACATTTGTATCCTTTCTGGTTGGTTGAGTATCCTATGAACATAGCCTTGACACTTTTGGCTTCTAATTTGTTTTTTTGTTCACATGGAATCAAGACAAAACAAAGGCACCCAAACACACATAAATGATCAATGGATGGCTTAGTCTTGGTTAATACCTCGAATGGAGAGCTATCATGAAGAACTCTGGTTGGTATTCGATTGATAAGATAACATGTTGAAACCACAGCATCACTCCAAAATCTCTGTGGAACATTGGTGTGAAACATCATACTTCTTGTAACTTCCATGAGGTGTCAGTTCTTCCTTTTCGCTACTCCATTTTGTTGTGGAGTATAAGGGCAACTAGTTTGGTGAATGATTCCGTGTTTGGCTAAATGATTCTTGAATGCATGGATTGTATATTCCCCATATTACCAGATCGAAAGATTTTAATATTTGCATTATAGTGGCCTTTCATAGCGTTTCCATAGACGCTATGACTAGACCAGCTATCGTAGGTCGGTCACTTATTATAGCGTTAATGTAAA
>OVBE01003792.1:0-25819 GCA_900406425.1 Iberis pinnata
CATACACAATAATGGCGGCAAATTATAAGGTGTGACGATGACCGGCCGTAGAGAATACTGTGTACCATGCTTCCCAAATGGGCTGAAGCCATCTGTACTTAATCCAAGATAGACATTCCGTGTCTCGCTTGCAAAATCCGGATATGTAGCCTGAAAATGACGCCAAGATTCTGCATCAGAAGGATGTGTAATCTCATTCGGCTTAAGACTTTGCTAAGACCTACAATTAAGCAAACACAACAATTAATTTAGTATGATTTTATAGCTGATGCAACCGAGGAAGTCATGGTCATATCCTAAGCTTCCTCGATAGTCCATATAGTGTTAAGAAGTTTATCCATGTTCATTGACCCGAAAAATCTATCCCTGGTCCACCTAGTGTGCTCTAGCTCATCAAAATGTAAGTGAGTAGACCAAGAATTGCCTTTCTAAGGACGTGACGATACATCTTGGCTTCATCTGGTTACTCCCTTTTCCTTTAGGACGACCACCATTGAACTAACATTGAACACGTACTTCATCAAACATGGATAAGGTGTCTTCGGTTTTTATGTTGTACAAAATAATTGATTTCAAAATCTCTCAATCTGTATTTGGACTTATAACATGTGCATCGACAACTGTATGATTTCAGTAATTATATACCCTAGATTTTGAGGGCAAGATCGAAACAATAGTAGGTTGGGATATCGTCGGGTGCTAACACCGTGGCAGCGATTCGACTAGCCAAAATGCCAGAGAATAAAGGAAAACTCATTGTGGTAAGAGACGAAAAATCAAATTTTCTTATAAACAATTTGTTTGGTTTGAACTCATGAACTCATATGAATATATATATATCCATTACTAATAGGAACAACTAGATTATAAAACTTATTTTGTTATTATGTTTTTGATTTATGATATAATTCGAATGTTGTTATGTTTGTTTTTATAAACAATTCATGCAAGCTTTGGAGAGAGATATTTTTCCTCTATCCTCTTTGATAAGCTGAAGAAAGAAGCAGAGGAAATGAAGCCAGTTTCAGTTGACTGATTTTATTTGATTTGATGAAGAAAAAACTCTTTACTCTTCATCTTCATTTCAGAGGAGATGAAACCAGTTTAATTTTGCTATATTTATTAAAACACACTCCTTTTCATTTTATTTGAAGTTCAAAGTAAATGCACCCATTTAAAAAAATTATAAAATTTCATATAGGTTTTTTATATATATTAAAATACCATAATTTAAAACCAATTCAACTATATATATATATATATACTGTCGAATAAAAATAGTTACAAACATCAAATAATTTTTTTTTATTTTTTTTGTTGGAATGTTAATTTCATTAAATGAGGGTAAGGTTTTTTATACAAAAGAACCTACACTACAAGCTTCTGCCCAAAAGCAAATAAAAAACAGAGGCTTCAGATTTTGCTTTCTTTGAAGTGTTAACTTCTAGGAAAGCCAGAACTCCAATAGACGATGAAAATGTTTGCTCATCCTTCTTGCAAGGATAATGTTTCTTACTTCCCTGTCCATGATCCTGGATAATGTTGCTGATGGAATAGATTTGTTATCATGAAAGTGTGTATTTCGCTCCCTCCATAGGTTAGCTAATACACAGTGGGTGACATTCTTTCGAAGGATTGCCGGAACTTTCGTAGTTGAAGCTTGACACCAATCTAAGAGAGCCGACTAATTATGGAAAAAGAATCTTTGGTGAGTTAGTCGTTCCATTGCTAAGAGCCAAACTTGAGTACTAAATTCACATCTTAGGAACATATGATCTCTGTCTTCAATGTATTGCGAGCACAAACCACAAACTTTCGATGATGTAACGCCTCATTGCTGTAGACGATCTTTGGTAGGTAAGCGATTTAGAGTGGCACGCCAGACGAAGATGGAAAGACGTGGGATTTCTCCTTTGAACCAAATTGAGTTTGCCCATTGTTGGGTAGGACCTATGGTTCTTAGAACTTCCCAAGTTGCAGAGGTAGAGAATCTGCCGATTTTTTTGTTATTGACAGAGCAGTAGAAAGTATCTTCTCGATGTACTGAAGAAGGGGATGGTAAGGTGGTAAGGTAGATGTGGAGTGACAACGCTTCTTCCGATCTTGGGTTTGGGAGAGTCCATGAGGTGGTGGAGCATGCATCACTGACTTTTGCTGATATAGGAACATGCACTAGAGAAGGGTCGTGTTGACCAATGAAGCTAATTAGTGGACCAAAGGGGGTCCAATGATCATTCCAAAAGAAGGTTGTGGTCCCATTTCTGATTTCACATCTTATGAAACTTCTTGCCAATTCTCTCCTACGGAGCAAGCATTTCCAGGCCCAGGTGTCCGACTGCTTTTCAGATTCAGACCAAAAAGATCGTGAATTCAATTGCAATTTTTGTTCCAAAACCCACGCAACCCATAGAGAACCCCTACGCGTAAACAGTAGCCAAAGTAATTTAAGGATCAATGTAGTTTTCCACAGTTGGAGGCTTCTCAAACCGAGCCCTCCCTCCTTTTTCGGTAGACAAAGATCAGCCCATTTTACTTGTGAAATTCCCCTTGTTTCCACAACACCTGTCCACAGAAAACTTGCAATAAGAGATTCAATCTTTTTAATGCAACCCTTAGGTAATAAAAAAGCAGAAAACCAAAAATTGAGAGTCCCCATTATGACTGATTTTATTAATTGAAGCTGACATGCGTAGGAGAGTGTTCTTATGGACCATGAGTTAAATAATTCGACCAGCCTGTTGATTAAGGGATCATATTATGAGATTTTAAGCTTCCGAGATAGTAAAGGAAGGCCGAGATATCGAATCGGGAAGGATCCCTGTTGGAAGCCAAAGTTTGAGAACTCCATCTCTGTCTGTTCATTTTGACCAGCCAGGAAGAGACTCGATTTCTTTTGATTTATTTGGAGGCCTGAGGTGGCACCAAATTCATCCATAACTTGCCTAATGGTAGTAAGAGATCTCGGTTTCCCATCAAAAATTATTAGGATGTCGTCAGCGAACATTAAGTGGGATATCTTTGTTGTGCCTGCATTAGGGTGATAGCCAATGGCACCAGATTCAAATCAAGATGCAAGGAGTCTGGTAAACACTTCCATTGCCAAAATAAATAGAGATGGAGACATTGGGTCTCCTTGACATAGGCCCTTTGAACTGGTGAAAGAGCTGCTCAATTGTCCATTTACAGATGCACAAAAGGATGGAGTAGATATGCATTGTCTGATCCAATTAACATATGTTTCGGGGACTCCAATGGTGTGTAGAGAGTTAAGGATAAAATCCAAATTAACCGAGTCGAACGCCTTGCGAAGATCTACATTCAGAAAACCTCTCTGCGATATTGTACTTGTACCATAACTTTGAACCAGTTCTGTGGCGAGAAGGACATTTTCCGCGAGTAGAAGATTGGGGAGAAATGTTGCTTGAACATTTGAGATAATATTGGGCAATAGAATCTTGAGTCTTGCGGCGAGAATTTTTGCTATAACCTTATAGAAGGAGTTTAGACATGCAATTGGCCTGATATCTGCTGGTGTATATGCATTATTGCACTTAGGAATGAGCACTAAGGTGGACGCATTCCATTGCCTCAGTAAGGAGCCTGATGTGAAGAAATAAGAGATGGCTGCCGTGATTTCTGGACCAACAACACCCCAACTAGCGGTGAAGAATTCTATAGGAAGCCCATCAGGCCCACATTCTATAGGAAGCCCATCAGGCCCACAAGCCTTTTTTTGGCAGGGAGAATAGGGTGTTTGTGAT
Organism: Iberis pinnata; assembly: GCA_900406425.1. Taxonomy (NCBI): domain Eukaryota; kingdom Viridiplantae; phylum Streptophyta; class Magnoliopsida; order Brassicales; family Brassicaceae; genus Iberis; species Iberis pinnata. Next base: position 3,762 of record OVBE01003792.1, read on the forward strand.
TTCAGCAGTTGAAGGAATATGCTCTAACATACGTTTAACTGATTCAGAGCAAGAGGACGTCGCAAGAAGTGATAGCATGTTCTAGCTTCTGTCTTCCACGGCAGTTGTTGGAGCCGAGAATATATCTTTGAAATAATCTGCGCAGAGCTTAAGAATGGCTTCTTGAGTATATACTGCTGTCCCATTTGCATCAGTAAGAAAGTGGATTCTGTTTATTGCAAGAGGAGAAGCCATGACTCTGTGAAAATATGTTGTATTTTGGTCTCCCTCTCGGAACCAAGTGACTCTCGATCTCTGCTTGAAGAAGACTTCTTCAACCTCTGCCAGCTCTTTCCATTTTATGCGGGTAGCCAATTCACTTGCAGCTCTCTCAACTGATGGGTTATTAAGAAACATGTCTTGAGCTAAGGTAAGAGCCTTGAGAGCTTCAGCTGTTCTCAGCTCAATATTTGAGTAGTAGATCTTGTTTAGGAGTCTTAAAGGAATTTTGAGCGCCTTAAGTTTCTTTGCCACTCTAAACATTGATGAGCTAGCCACGTTAATTGATTACCAGTGCAATTGGATAAGTTCTAGGAAATCCTTATGCTTGATGAGCATTGTGTAAAATTTGAAGGGCTTATTCAGCTTCAAGGTATTAGGTGAGAGGAAGACTTCCATCGATTCGTGGTCAGAGAAGTCATGGTTGCCAAAAAAACCAAGGGAGGAAGGGAAAAGCCGTAATCAGTGGTCATTTACCAAAATCCTGTCCAATTTCTTGGCTATAGGGCCTGATTCCCTCTAGTTCCACCAGATGAAGGTATATCCTCTATAGTTTAGGTCAGACAAACTTGCTTAAAGAAGGGAATCCCTGAAAAAGTTTGTTCTAGTATCCACATTAAGTGTTGTCAGCATAGAGTGTTCATCAGATTGCAAGACTTGATTAAAATCACCAATTACTATCCATGCTTTACCCATTACACGTTGGTTGACTGCAAGGTCTGTAATCTCTTTCCACAAAAGCTTTCTTGTTTGATCATCATTTGAGCCATACACAAAGGATATAATGAAGCTTGATGTTGAAGAAGGAATTGTAACTTCACACGCAATCATTTGAAGAGATTTGTGAAAAACAACCAGGGAAACTGATGGATCCCACAACACCCAAATTTTTCGTGTCAGAGAAATTGTAGTTATCATAAAAAGACCAGCCTTTAAATATCCTCTTAGTGATGAATTGCTGGTTTTGTTTCTGCACATGAGTCTCCATAAGACTTCCAAAAATAGACCGTTTGGTCTTAAACCACTTAAAAAAACTATTTCTGTGCGTGGTTATATTAAACCCTCTAACGTTCCAACAAAAAATCGATATTCATTTAAAATATTAAGATGAAGGGCTGGATGCCCTGGCAGATTTTTCTTGCCTTTTTGATAGTACTTTTGTGAAGTCTCCACTTCCTGCTAGCTCCCCTTCTTCAATTAAATCTGTGTATAAAACCGGGTGAGCCAAAACTGAGTTAACAATTGAGTTGGGGAAACTCAGGTCTAAGGACAGAGTACCAGGACCTGCCACCCTTCTTTCCGACGTTTTAACCATTTTCTTTTGGTCAGATAGTGGAGGGAACTCATCTGGATCTAGCAGGGTGGTTGATGGCGCTGAGTTAGAGCTTTCCTTTGATTCTTTTTGAGTTCCATCTAGCTGTACTGGAGTGGTGGAGCGAGAGGAGGAGGGAATGTCTTCTAGTCTCTTGCGAACCAATTGAACCACCCTTGTTTCCGAGTCCCGAGATTGGTGTGCTTGCTTTGCTGTAAAAAGTTTGAGTCTTCTGGTTCTCCTGTTACCTTTTGGCTGCTGTGCTTTGGGACAGTTTTCCAGAGTGTGCACTGTTGACTTGCAGTCACCACAAGTAATAGGGGCTGACTTACATCTTCGTAAGGTACGTCCAACATCCTTGTAATGAGGACACACTGGTGGCATCCATGGACTGGATACCCCTATTCTTAAGACAATTTCCGATTCAAATTGGACGTTTACCGCTTCCGAGAAAGGCTGCCGTGGGTCAATTAGGGTAAGGACTTTGGCCACCTCCAATTTTTTTTGTATGCGGTTGATGGGTGAAGATATTTAGAATCTCCAACCAAACATGCAATGTATTCCAATCCATCATCATTGAAGAACTGATATGGGACATTACGAAATTCCAACCAGATTGGGGCTGAAGTTAATTCTGGTTTCTGAGGTGTAGTGCCTGGTTCCCATTTGTCCACAAACATCGTTTGCCCTTCTATTTGTCAAAGTCTCTGGTTTATGACACGGGATCTGGTTAACGCGTTTGCTATCTTGAACAAGAAAGCATTTCCTTCTAGTTTTGAGACAACAATGTCTCTGTATTGTTTGCTCCATATTCCATTGACAATGGAGTGAACAATACCTTGCGCCGGTGGGCCGGAGTAGAATTGCCCAATAACAAAGGAGTCCCATGATTTCCGGTGCTTTTCAATTACTGAATTTGGGTTTTTGATGCAGGCTTCACCTGAGTCTATGATGAAAGGCGTTCCTTTCTTCTCTAATTTCCTGGAGGCCCCTTTCACAAGGTTACACCAAGTATCTGGAGTGGTGTTCTGGACTTTTGATCCTTGTGAGCTTGACTGGGGTTGTTGCGATTGAGAACGCTTTTTCAGAGACTCAGAGTTTTGTTGGAGAGGAGCCTCTGACCCAGCTTCCAATTTATGAGAAGCCTTAATAGAGGGCAAAATTTTTCCTGAGAGGGTAGATCCATGAGAATCAGCGCTTAATTGAGAAGATTTTTGAAGATCCACTTCATCCTGGACTTCGATTTCAGTGGATTGGGTAGGAGAAGGGATGACTAGAGGGTCGACATTCGGAGAGTCTTCGGGGCGGCCTTAGCTCTTCGGAGAAAGCAATTTCGACTTTCTCATACTGGTAACCGGATTCCGACGTCGAACCTGCCGCCGAACATGAGAGAGGAGGGCGACGACTTTGTAACGGCTAATTTTCGCACTTTTAGAGAGAGAATTTTTTTAGCAACTATTCACTCGTTACTAGCTAAACAAGAAACTTATCTTGATCCAATAATTTATTGTTTGCATCTAAAATTTGAAACATCAAATAATATGACTTAATATTTATATAATAAAATATTATAAATTAAAGAATGAAGTTGTTTGCTTTAGTTTTATAAATTAACACTAATGTACAACTTATTCGATTTAATCTTAGAAAATAACATTAAGTATACAAAATATTTGACTTAATCCTTAAAATTATACTATGCAACTTGTTTGGTTTGGCTTTACAAAAAAACGAGTGTCGTTGAGAGCCTCATTGTATTAGTCTCCAACAAAAGTTTATAGATTCAACCAAGTCATTTACATAAACATTTATTATTTTTATTGAAAATAATATATGTGTGTATATATATATATATAAAGTGTATTAGAAATATATATAGTAGTATCATATATAGTAGAAAACAATAAATAAAAATAGAAATGTTGAAAACGAAAATTAAATCTAGGAAACAAAATGTTTTATATTATATTATAGAATTAAATCTATAAAAAAATACCGTAAATTAAAATCTATCAAAAAGTTATAGTGTTTTACTCACATTGCTTTTGATTTAATATTGTAAATTTAAATAATAAAATCAAAAATTAAAATAATTAGTATAAAAATAATTTATAAATAAATATATTAACATGGAAAAGTGATAATTTAATTAAGAATATTTTTAAGTAGATAAAGTAGTAGTTTGACTAAATAAAATTATGGGTAACAATTCAAATAAAATTTTCAAAAATAATAACATTTATAGGATATCTACCTAAGAAATACTTTCAACTAATTTGTTCAAAATATTGTTGAATTTTCGCTTAATCTTAATTATTATAACTACTTAAAATTAATAAGAATACAAATAAAAAATATAAATATAAATAAATCAATTAAGAGAAATATATATTAACATGCCAACAATAAATTTGTGAAAACTCTTCATGCGATTAAATTCTAAATTAATAATTTCAGAAAACTTAGTTATAAGATTTTTTTTATGATCCTGATGTTCGGAGCCTCGAAGGACTCTGAGTAGGTCCAAAGCGTCCGCAGTCGCCAAGGGTATCCAGGAAGGCCGCCAAAATTCACCCCATATTAATTGACAGTGGTTGGGATTCGAACCCATGTGGCGGAACTCACAGCGATGAGCATTTTACTACTAGAGTTAGAAGCCCATGTTTAATTAATTACAAAATGCTACGTCGTAAATAATTTTAAAGTTTTTTAGTTTAAAATTATTTACGACGTAGCATTTTGTAATTAATTAATATAAAATAAAAACTACAAATGTAAATATGTTTTCACCTATATTATAATTTTTTAACAATAAATATATTATGATGGGATGAATAAAATCACAGAATACCAAACAATTATTATTTGTATTTTAAATAAAAATATTATTCAAATCGTTACATATTAAAATTTATAGTTTTAAATATATATATATATATATATATCAAATTTTGTTGTTGCCAATAAAAACAATTAAGAGGAATTTCATGAAATACCACTAAAAAATGTTCAAATTCCAAAAATATCACACTCCCAGAAGTTCCAAAAATACTTTTAAATTGTTTTTTCCAAAAACACCACAAAAATAAAAATTGAATTTTAAGCGTTTAGAATTTAAATTTTTGAGTTTGGGTTTACTAATTAGAGTTTAGCGTTTAGTTTTGAAGGGAGTGAATTCAGTTTTGGAGGTTTAAGGTTTAAATTTGAAGTTTTAAAGCTATTTTAAATTTGTGATATTGTTGGAACCAAAACATTTTTGTGGTATTGGGAATATACTTAGTGTTTTATGGTATTTTTGAAGATGCTCCTATAATTAATTTATATATATACACTAAAATTTTAAAGTATTTAAGAAAAATATTAAATTACCAAAATAAATTTAATCAAATTAATATACATCATAATATTAAACCGCACAATTTGTGGGTCAACGTTAAAATTAAGTAATACTAAATATACAACTTGTTTGCTTTAATTTTATAAGAAGTAGCCCTTGCATAACCCAGTATATTCTTCGGGTTCTCTTTCTTTTTTCTTCTTCTCGGTTTTGCATTTTTTTTTTTTTGATAATTGGTAAATAGAATAAATAAAGGAACCTTACAAAGTAAAAGTTTTCAAAAAGGCTTACAAAAAAAAATTAAAACATAGCCTTAGAGAAAGAAGATGAAAAAAGAGGACATAACAGAGTTTTCAATGGTGGTGTGTAAACCAAACCGATAATAGGTTAGAGAAACCTTTTCTCGAAATTCGAGCTAAGATAATGTTCCTCACATATCTATCAATGACAGAAAATGATCTTGAAACATCCATTTGGGATCTTGATCCATGGATTCGTGAGTTCCTTTCTAGCCAAATATGGTAAATGGATGCTTGAAGAGCAATGTTTGTCAGTTGCCTTTTGTCCTTCTGAGATAGAATTGTTGGTAAGTTCATTAGAGCATTCAAGGAGCTAAGTTGATACCATGAGAGGCCGAGTTTTTGAAGAATTTGGGACCAAATGCTTGTTGCAAAATCACAGAAGACAAACAAATGGTCTCTGGTTTCATCCTCCAAATTACAAAGAACGCATGTAGGAGAGTTACTCAGTCCCCAGGATATCAAACGGTTCTTGGTAGGCAACCTGTCTAAGTGAGCCACCCAAAGATTGAAAGAGTGCTTGGGAATGTGGCCTTTGAACCAGACAATTCTGGTCCACGGAATAGGAGGGCCTCGTGGTCTGATCATTTCCCAAGTGTTTGCTGTCTTGAAAATCTTCAAATGAGCCGAAGTGGTAAGCCAAAAGTATGAGCCAAAGTCTGCGTCAGCCGGAGGGGGGGGGGGGGNATTGGTTGACAAAGTAGGCCTGAGCAGAGACAGAATTGGATTGCTTGTTCTAGATGAAGGAAGAATCCAATTTCCTTGTCGGAAAACATCAGGGGGGATCGGTTTTGCATTTCTTCTACCCTTGTTTCTGTTTTCATCTTTTTTTTTTTGTTCTGAACTGTTCTTTGAATTTGGCCTTCTTCTACATTTGTTTCTCTCTTTTTTTCTTCTCGTTTTTGTTCTTTGAATTTGGCCCCTTATATTTGTAATATTTAAAAAATGTGATTGTTGTTTGTTTGAGTTGATTGATTTATCTCTTATATATATATTAGTTTGTGTCGGTGACAAAATGAAAAATAAAATAAAATATTAGTTTATGTCCTTTTATGTGCATTTTTGAGATAATGAATTTCGTTAACTATTAATCTCGAGTAGATTGGGAAAGACTGGCACGACCAATTTTGGTCGGCTGTAGATCGACTTGGGTTTTGATATCATGTAAGAATTTCAGGCTTCCAATTTAAAACTAATTGGACATATGTTGATTAACTCATATCTCTTATATATTAATTTATATCTTCTTATGTTTCCGATGTGAGATATTATATCCCTAATATTTTTAAATGATTAATAAATAGTAGTAGAATAAAAAGTAAAAAAAAATTGTTAATGGTTTATGAGCCAAGGAGACTTATATTATCATAAAATATCTATTTGAGATTTTGAGTATGTGTGGTCTTTGAAAGATGATTTTCCACATAATCCATTTTTGATCAAGTACGTGTTCAAGGTATTAAAGACTGCAATATGAAATGAAAAAATAAGTCGGTTTTGCATATATATATATATATATATATATGTGTCAATTGGACAGGTTTTTCGTGAGTTAGGTCCAACTTGCGTGGATACGGACTGTCCATAGACACGCCCGCTTATATTTCAGACCAAATGGACAATGTCCGAGATTGTCCGCGGACGTTACCGGACGCGGACACAAATAGTCCAATGTTCATGCGGGCTTGTCTATCAGGCGTCTGCAAAAAAAAAAGTATCCGTGCGGACAGGTCCACATGGACGTGGACAAGCCCAGTAACGGCTCTATATATATGTTTTTTTTTTTAGTGAGTCGTTCTCTTGACATAATGACTTTAAAACTAAAAAAAGTTCGCAAGAATGAACTCCAAGCATACATTAATACTAAACAATTGAGATAATACTATACACAAAACTTAACTGTATATATTACCTATGTTCTGAATTCAAAATTTGTTATTTGCATTTATCCCCGAGTCGACTCACTCGCAATGTTTTATCCCGATAAAAGAATTGTAACTAAAATACTTACGGTGTCTTTTTGATTTTATTGTCTAACAGGCCAGCTATAGCTTTTTTTTTTTTTTTTTTTTTTTTTTTTTTANTTACATAATATACCATTAGTTAAATTAACAAAGAAAAAAAATATATTTATTAAAGATTAAAATGACAAATAACTAAATATATCATCTTTGTTGCCAAACACATTCAAAAATATCTTCTACTACTATCTTAAAAAAATATTTATTTAAAGTTTCTTAAATAATTAATTGTGTAAAACAAAATTTTTTTATATATATATATATGGTATCATTATTAACTTATACTAGATTTTGTCCCGTGCTATGCACGGTTTTATATTTCCACAAAAATCATTAGTTTAACATTTCACCATAAAATATTAGTTTAAATAAATATAATTATGGGTAATGAATTATATAAAATTTACAAAAATAATAAGATTTATAGGATATCTACCTAAGAAATACTTTCAACTAAAATTTTCAAAATATCTTTTGAATTTGTACTTAATCTTAATTATTATAACTACTTAAAATTAATAAGAATATAAATGAAAATTTTAAATATAAATAAATCAATTTTAAAAAGATAAGAAAATAATTTAACGTTGAAAAAATAATAAATAAAATTTAATATTTAGAATTAATAAAATTGTATAATTTTGTTTTCATAAATATTATAATTAAGATATTCTAAGAAAATAATGTCATTATTAGTTATACAATAAACTTATAGATGTAAATAAAACTATACGTCCACATTAAAAACATAGTTACCGACAAACTTTTCACGCAATTGAATTCTAAATCAGTAATTGTTAAAAACTTATAAAACATTTTCGTACTTTAAAATTATTACGTCGTAGCATTTTGTAATTAATTAATATATTATAAGAAAATAAAAAACGTAAATATGTTTTCACCTATATTATAAATTTTTAACAATAAATATATTATGATGGGATGAAGAAAATCATAAAATACCAAACCATTAAAAAATATACAATTTAAGAAAAATTTGTAGATACTTTTCAAAAGACAGAATCTTCCAGTAGATACTTTTCAGTTCAGGCAATTCACATAAGTATAAGAATACCAAACCATCAAGAAATATACAATTCAATGAAGATTATATATATATATATATATATATCCAATTTTGTTGTTGCCAATAAAATAATTAATTTATATATAAATATACTAAAATTTTATATATTTAAGAAAAATATTAAATTACCAAAATAAATTTAATCAAATTAATATACATTATAATATTAAACTGCACAATTTGTGGGTCAACTTTAAAATTAAGTAATACAAAATATACAATTGTTTGCTTTAATTTTATAAAATAACACTAAATGTACAACTAATTTGATTTAGTCTTAGAAAATCTTATAAAATATACAAATTATTTGACATAATCTTAGAAAATTATACTAAATATGCAACTTGTTTGGTTTAACTTTACAAAATAATAAAAATGTAGTTGAGAGCCGCAATGAATTAGTTTACAGCTTATCTTTTCATTCTCTTAAATAATTGTCATTGACTTCTTTTGCTCTTTAAATCTCCATTTGTTCTGTTTTTCTTCTTTCTTCCTCTCTCTCTTTGCAGCAATGGGAGGTTGTTTAACTGTAAATATACCATGTGATCCAGTCTATAATTCCATAAGTACACGAGTGAGTTATATTCATAACCTCTCAAAAAATGTAAAGTCTCTTGAGCAAGCCATGGAAGCACTCAAGGCGAAAGGAGATGACGTGCAAGAAAGAGTAGACAGAGAAGAGTTCAATGGGCATCGTCAAAGACTTACTCAAGTCCAGGTATGGCTTAAGAGTATCCTAACCATCCAACAACAAATTAATGTTCTTCTTACAATTAGTAAGCTCGAGCTACAAAGGTTATGTCTATGTGGATGTTGCTCTAAAAATATAAGACTGAGATATCGTTATGGGAAAAACGTTGTCATGATGTTGAAGGAGGTTGAAAGTCTTAGTTCTAAGGGAGAATTTGATGTGGTAACTAGGGAAACAAGAATAGCTGAGGTTGAAGAGTTGCCTATTGAACCCACAATTGTTGGTCATGAAACGATGATCACAAAGGTATGGAACCGTCTCATGGAAGAAAAAGTGGGGATTGTGGGTTTGTATGGTATGGGTGGAGTAGGGAAAACAACTCTTCTCACGCAGATCAACAATGAGTTTTCTAAAATAGGTGGTGAATTTGATCTCGTAATATGGGTTGTGGTGTCTAATAATGCAAAAGTCCATAACATTCAAGAAAGCATTGCAAAGAAACTAGGCCTTACGGGAAACAAATGGGATGATAAAGACGAAAATGAAAAAGCTGCTGATATCCACAACATTCTTAAAAGAAAGAAGTTTGTATTGATGTTAGATGATATTTGGGAGAAAGTGAGCTTAAATGTAGTTGGTGTACCGTATCCAAACATAGAAAACGGATGCAAAATAGCATTTACCACACGCTCTCGAGATGTATGCGGACGGATGGGGGTTAATGACCCAATTGAAGTGAGTTGTTTGAATCCCGACAAAGCATGGGAGTTGTTTAAAAAGAAAGTCGGAGAAAATACACTGGGAAGCCACCCTGACATTCCCGAACTCGCGAAAGAAGTTGCTGGAAAATGTAGAGGCTTAGCATTGGCACTCAATGTCATCGGCGAAACTATGGCGTGCAAAAACACAGTACAAGAATGGCATAAAGCAAACCATGATTTGAAGACATCTGCCAGAGAGTTTTCTGGTGTGGAAGTTGAGATTCTTCCTATTTTGAAGTATAGCTACGATAATTTAAAAGGTGAGCAGTTGAAATCATGTTTCCTTTATTGTTCGTTGTTTCCTGATGATTATGTGATATGTAAAGAGGACTTGATAGAGAGATGGATGTGTGAGGGATACATAGATGAAAAGAAAGGCAGAGAGTTAAGACTAAATCAAGGTCATGACATACTCGGGACCCTTGTCCGCGCGTGTTTGTTATTGGATACGGGTGAATATGTAATAATGCATGATGTGGTACGGGAGATGGCCATATGGATAGCCTCTGATCTTGAAGAGTGTAAAGAGAAATATTTCGTACAAACTAGACTTGGGTTACGTGAAGTTCCTAAAATGAAGAACCAAAAGAATGTGAGAAAGATCTCGCTGATAGAAAATAAGATTGAAAAGTTATATGAGAGGCTTGACTGTCCTGAACTCACAACTCTCCTCCTTCAAAATAACAAAAAATTGGTGACAATCTCAGATGAATTATTTCAGTCTATGCCTAAGCTACTCGTTTTGGATTTATCAAATAATTACAATCTCATTGGATTGCCAGAACAAATATCAAATTTGGTTTCTCTAAGATATCTTAACTTGTCGGATACAAATATAGAGCATCTACCTGTTGGGCTACATATGCTGAAAATGCTGATACATTTGGATTTGGAGAGGACGGAAAACCTTGAGAGTTTAGATGGGATATCAAATTTGTCGAGTTTGAGGACATTGAGATTAGGTTCCAACATGTTCCTAGATGTGAGCCTAATGAAAGAGTTGCAGCTTTTGGAACATTTAGAATTCTTATCTGTAAGTATGTCACCAAGTTTAATCGGGGAATTGTTACATTATCCCAGAGTAAGGAGATGTATTCAAAAATTAATTATAGAAGAGAATTATGAAGAATCAACAAGAATATTAATTTTGCCAATTATGGATAATCTCGATGATTTCACCATATATGGATGTGGAATGTGGGAGATAAAGATAGAGAACAAAACTCTATCAGATCTATGCTTCTCAAACCTCTCAGCTGTCAGTATAGAAATGTGTAAAGATGTAAAAGATTTGACGTGGTTGTTGTTCGCTCCAAACCTTGTTCACATTACGCTTTGGGAGTTAAAGAAACTAGAAGAGATAATAAACAAAGAGAAAGCTGCGAGTTTTGTAGAGGACAAGCAAGGTAATATCCCTCCTTTCCAGAAACTACAATTCTTATACTTAAATGAATTGTCTGAACTGAAGAGTATCTACTGGAAGCCTCTGCCTTTTCAATGTCTACGAACTCTAGAGATAGACCGTGATTGCCGGAAACTTAGAAAGCTTCCATTGGATTCTAAAAGCGTCAACAATGTTGAAGAATTTGTCATAGATTGCAAAGATGAAGAATGGATAAAAGAGATTGAATGGGAAGACGAAGCTACACGACAACGTTTCTTGCCTTCATGTAGGGAGTTTCGTGCCTTCACGTAAGGAGTAGCCCTTGCATAAACGTTTCTTCAGTTTCTCTCTCTCTATATTTGTTTATTTTCTTTCTTCATTTTTTTTTCTTTTGAATTGTTTTTTGAATTTGTGTTCTTCTATATTTGTTTATTTTCTTCTCGTTTTGTTCTTTGAATTTGGTCCCTTATATTTGATTTGTAATATTAAAAAATTAATAAAAAAATGTGATTGTTGTTTGCTTGAGTTGATTGGTTTATATATTTTATATCTTAGTTTGTGTCTCTTTATGTGCCTCTTCGAGATAATAAATTTTGTTAGCTATTAATCTCGAGTGGTTTAAGAAAGATTGGCAGAACCCATTTCGGTCGAGCTACAAATTGGCTCGGTTTTGATATCATGTAAGGATTATAGGTTTCCAATTTAAAATCAATGGTCATAAGTGAATTAGCTCATATCTCTTATATATTAATTTTTGTATTTTTATGTTTAGGATGTGAGATATTATATCCCTAATAATTTTGAACGATTAGTAATCGGTAGCAAAATAAAATTAAAAAAGTTGTTAATGTTTCATGAGCCAAGGAAAGTTATATTATCATAAAAGATCTATTTGAAATTTTGAGTATGTGTGGTCTTTGAAGGAGGAATTTCCCATACAAATCCTTTGTCCTAGATCCATCTTTGATTAGGTACGTGTTCAGGATCAGTCCTGAGATTAGAAAAGACGCAATTTAAAATGAAAATAGGTCGATGTTTTTTAAATAAGTTGTTTTCTTAACAAAAAGACTTCAAAACTAAAAAAAATTCGCAAGCACGTGATTATTCTGTTTGTACTCAAAACGGAAGATACCAAAAAACAGATTCTGCATCGACCTTTGAAGTTCTATGAGTTCATGTGAAGCATTTAGCTGTTTTAATGGAGAACATCAAACCTGTGCATTACTCAAGCGAGGTAAAAAACCTCTTGTTTCTATATCTTTTAACATTAATACTAAACAACATAGATAATATTATATACAAAACTGTATATTTACCTGAAGCAACTTTTTTCTAAGATAACTCTTCAAATCGAGATTTTTTAGTAAATATAAAACTATATTGTAACAAATGTCAAAGTACAGAGAATTGCAAGTGCAGGTTTATTCAGTCGTGTCTTACGATTTACAGAGGAGCAATGTTATATACAACACACATGTACATAGACTCATTTGATAATAACCTAAATACAGAGAAGTAAGTTTGGGCGTGTTGCCCAATAGGCCCAATACCCCTCCCCCCTCAAGGCGGAGTATGGAGATCGCATACACCGAGCTTGACCAAGAAAACTTCAAATTCCTTTCGTCCGAGAGCCTTGGTCATTATATCGGCGAGTTGAGACTTCGTGGAGACATGTATTGTTGTTATAGTACCGCGATGAATCTCGTCTCTGATGAAATGGCAGTCAAGACCAACGTGTTTGGTCCATGCATGATAAACTGGATTTGCGGCTAGCTTGAACGCAGAGAGACTATCCGAGTGAAGTGGTATAGGATCATGACATGAGATATTCATCGCTGGAAGTAAATCGCGGAACCAAAGAAGTTCACATACCGTATTCGCTATTGCTCTATACTCCGCTTCTGCTGAAGAACGGGAAATGACATCATGTTTTCTTGTTTTTCAGGATATAGGAGAATCACCAAGTTGTATAAACCAACCGGTGACAGAACGACGCGTAATAGGACAAGCACCCCAATCCGAGTCACACCAAGCGGATAACTTCAAACTCGCATTTGACTTCAAGAGAATGCCCTATCCTGGGTTATTCTTCAAATACTTAACCACTCACAAAGCAGCATGCCATTGGTCAAGTTTTGGATCCGTCATAAACTGAGAGAGAACATGGATAACATATGATAACTCGGGACGAGTTACGATTAAGTAAATCAGCCTCCCGATTAGACGACGATAATGAGCCGGCTCCGAGATCGTATCGCCTATAGCTAATGCAAGCTTGTGATTCTGTTCCAAAGGGAAAGTTTCTGGTATAACAAACAAGAGACCCGTTTTTCGCGATGATATCGAGAACATACTTACATTGATACAAGTAAATCCCATGAGAACTGCAAAGAACTTCAATACCCAAGAAATAGCGCAGTATACCAAGATCCTTCATGTGAAAACAAGAGTGTAAGTATGTCTTGAAGCGTGTAATTGCATCTATAGAATATCCTCTAACAATGAGATCATCCACATAGACCAATACATGTAACCGAATACCGTTGAGTGAATAAATGAATAAGGAATAATCTGACATGTTTTGTTCGAAACCATATGCTTGTAATGCCTGATTAAGCTTAGAAAACCAACACCTTGGCGCTTGCTTAAGCCCATACAATGATTTCCGAAGACGACATACCTTGGTAGAATCTTGAGTTCAAAAACCGGGGGGGGGGGGGGGNGTGAACATCCATTTGATGGACATGCCAATTTAGAGATGCAGCCTGCTGTAAAAAGATTCGTACGGTTGTCATCTTAGCTATCGGAGCAAACGTATCGGTATAATCAATACCTTCGGTTTGATGATTTTCTTAAACAACCAACCGTACCTTGTATCTCTCGAGACTACCATCCGACTTGAGCTTGACTTTGTATACCCATTGGCAACCAAGGGCTGTTTTCCCTGGTGGTAGAGACTCGACGGTCCATGTGTCATTATCTTCCAAGGAACGTATCTCATCTTGCATCGCGACTCTCTAATGAGAGTGAGTAACAACCTGTTTATAATGTCGGGGTTCAGTGAAAGAGGTAACAACATGTGCATAGGTATTGTAGGTAGCTGAAAACCGTGTAATAGAAACATAAGCATGAAGCGGATAAGGCTGTGTGGTGTGATGCAAGACGTTGGTGACGTAGTCATCGAACTTAGTTGGTGATTTCCTTGTGCGTTGACCGCGTCCAAGCTGTGGAGTGGTTGTATCAAGTGTGAGTTGCTGTTCCTGGGATTCAACAGATTGAGACTGAGATATTGTAGTATCAGAATCAATTTGAATAGGTGAATTAACAGGCACAGAGGAATACATTGGAACAGAGGCATCATCGGTGACAGAGGCTGGAGGTATAACTTCAGGTTGTTGAGGTATGACTGTGTCATCAGTCACATAATCATCATCAGAAGAAATAGAAACCAACAGAGATGGAAACGAAACAGGTGGATGAGGTGGAACCGGAATTTGGTTTGAGTGATGAAATTAATCTTCAAAAAAATAATATCACGTGATACAATAATTTTACTAGTGGAGATATTATAAATTCTCCATCCTTTTTGTGCAAAAGGATATCCAAGAAAAATTGAGCGTTGACTCCGAGATTCGAATTTATCTCCACCATGACGTTGATTATGGACATAAAATATACAACCGAAGACCCGGAGATGATTGACCGGAGGAGGACGATTGTAAATAATTTCAAATTGAGTTTTGTCGTTGAGAAGTTTTGTTAGAGTTCGGTTGATCAAGTATCCGGCAGTGAGTGCACAGTAACTCCAGAATTCAATCAGTAGTGAAGCTTGAAAACGTAGACCTCGTGCAACTTTTAAAATGTGCTGATGTTTGCATTCAACACGTCCATTTTGTTGTGGTGTTCCAACACAAGATGTTTCATGAATGATTCCATGTTGGTGAAAATAATCTTTGTGACAAATGAATTCGGAACCGTTGTCACTCTGAATTGTCTGAACTTTAGTCATAATTGTCGTTCAACTAATTGAAGAAAATTCTGTAAATGTGTTGGAGCTTCTCATTTGGATGAGAGTAAATATATCCAGATGACTCTGGAGTAGTCGTCAACGATGGTGAGAAAATAGCTTGAACCACACACATATTTTTTTCTATAAGGACCCCAAAGATCACAATGAATTAACTGAAATGCAACACTTGACTTGGTCGTACTGATTGGAAAATATTCACGTGTTTGTTTAGAACTAATACAAACATCACAAGTCTTTGAATCAAAAGAAGTGCAACTAATATCATCAAGCATTAACATATCCAACGCTTTAGAAGAGAGATGTCCAAAATGTCGATGCCACAAATCGATGGAATTGTTATCCATGGTATGCAACGCACATCGATGGAATTGTTATCCATGGTATGCAACGCAACAGCCTCGTCTAAGCGCTTTAGAAAGTAAATCCTATGTCTTGCTTACCCACTCCAATCATCGTCATCGAAATACAGTCCTGAAGTACATAAACTGCATCAGAACACTGAAATATACAACGACTATCACCAGTAATCTGAGAAACGGATATGAGATGACAACGGAGATCAGAGACATAATAAACTCGTTGTATAAATAAGGAAGAACCAAAAATATCCTAATGTTTTCGGCTACCAATTCGGATTGATCACTATCGAAATATACTCATATTAACTCAAATTACCTTAAAAATCTTAAAAAATATTTAAATTATTTAGCATACTAAAATTTATGACTAATATTTTTGAGTATATACTTATGTTTTGAATGATTTTGAATACCCATAGGTTCTTAGATATTACTCCCTCTGTTTTTGAAAGGAGGATGTTTTAGAGTTTTTATGTAGATTGAGGAAAGCAACTTTTACTTTACTTTATGCCTTCCTTTTAAAGTGTTTTCACCTAAAACATCATCATTTTAGAAAAAAAACTAAATTCTAAAACATCAATCTTTCAAGAACGGAGGGAGTACTAAATTCAAAGCAATACTAAAACATAAGATCCAAACGAGTCATTAGCAGAGTCTAAACTCAAACCAAACCGCTAATTTCAAATCCGGTTTTTGGTACTGCCTAGGTTGAATTATACACTTAATTAACACAAAATTTCAAAAAAGAAAAGTAAACAGAAAATAAGATGACATTATACACTAAACCACAAAAGGAGGATAATACAATGCATTTGTCATTCTTATTTTCTTTTAGCTATTCATATTGTTGTTTGCTTCTCTCTTTCTTCTCCTACTTTGCTCTCTCTCATAACTTATCAAAAGACTTTTAAAAACAAATCTCTCACCTTTTTTCTGTTTTTAGCTTATTGGAAAAACCCCACTTGTGTTTCTCAACAAAGTGACTGAAGGATGTGAAGCTTTTATTGCAGCTAAGCAAGAACATTTTCAACCTACTCGTAGCATCAAAGACAGGTAATTTCTAAAAATCTTAGTTTTTCAAATCAAATAACACAAACCTTTTAGGTAACTGAAATAATTTGGAAAAGTTGATTCAGTCAAAATAGTTAAAAGTAAACATCTCCATCCTTCGAATATTCACATTAGGGTTAATATGTTGTATATACAAAAGCAGGTATAATTAGATTTTCGGTTTTATTATGCAAAAGATATCTCAATTCTAACTTTTCTTTCTCTCTCTCATTTTCTTACACTTGTTCTCTTCTATCTCCATCTCCATCCTTTTTTATAAATTACATCCTCTTTTATTTTTTGCAAATAAAACCATGTATATAAAAAATATAATCACAAAAGTAACATAAAAAAGCACACAAAATTTTTATGAATAAACATGACTAAAATTATTTAAAACGAATTTATATTTTTAAATAGTAATTGTGAATTTGATTAATGAAATATAAACTCAGGAATAGTCGGACTACTGAAAATGATAGTCAGACTATTAAAAATGATAGCCGGACTACCTATGTGTACAAACCCTACACCCCAAAATATACCCCAAAACCCCAAAAAATAGATCCAAAATCCCAAAATATTAACCATAAATCCGAACCGAAAACCCCAAAATATAAATCCAAACCCCCAAAATATATACCTAAAACCCAAAATATAAACCCTAAGCCCCAAAATATAAATCCAAAAGCAAAAATATATAGAAACCCGTAGTGACATAGAGTTTCATTTGTATAACACTATCTGAGAGTTATGCTTGTTGTCGGATGACGTAGAGTTCCATCTGCCCGTACACAACGAGGAGGCTCACTCTCCGCCCCCGGGCTGGTTTACCTTTTACAAGGCCCACCTGATGTTTGACGGCTATGGTTTCATATTCTGGAAGTTATAGTCGATTTTTTGTGTCCATAAGGTTTATTGATTAGCCAGATCTTGCCGCGTAGCCTTCAACATCTGATTGGTACCTTAGTCTTGAGCTATGAGCGAGGGATGGTTCTAGATGCCAACAAAGGAGAACTTTGTCCCGTATGAGATGCCTCCTTCAAGGGATAAGGAAAGGTCCCCGCGGAACGAGGGTGTCGTGGGTGGTTCCGTTCAAGTTGGGGAAGGATCGGTTCTTGGGGTATGTTTGGCTGACTTTGATGATTTGAATCAGATCCTGATACCTTTGTTTGGACCCGATTAATTCAATTTTCTGGATGCTTCGCCGCCTCAGCCTCCTGCCTTGGAGAGAATTGTGAGGTCGAAGTCGTATGATGAAGCTTCACGCCATTGCATGGAGTTAGTATTTTCTTACACGATTCTGCTTTCGTTTGTATACTTGCTAACTTTTTAACGGCATTCTGATAGGGTATCCATGTAATGGACGAGGCTTTCAGGGCGAGTGATCAGGAGGCGCGAACGGATCGGTTCAGTGTCGAGAGACTTGAAGAGGAGAATTCTCGTCTAAAGGAAGAGATGAAGGAGTTGGTGCGGAAGCAGATTTCCCAGGTTCACCGCGCGGCTAGGCGGGGCAAGCGCGAGATTATCTCGGTCGTGGCGGATTGTTTGGCTCAATTTGGAGCCTACTTTGATAAGCTGGAGTTGACGCATCAAACCATAAAGGACTGGCGTGAATGCCACTGTTCGGATTTTGATTTCCTGACTAGTTTACGGCAATGTCATTGCCCGGAATTACCAGATTAGGATTGCATTAGAAAAGTTATAGTTGGACTATAACTTTGAATATTTAAATGCTAAAATTGGAGTGAATTTGAATGAGAAATAAGACATCTAAGTGAGATGAGCTAGTTGGAAAGACTAGCTAGCTCAGCTAGGTGAGTAAAAGGATAGCTCAACCAAGTTCAATGAGTTGAATGAGTACTAACCTAACTAGGTGGACTGGTCAGCTAACACTCAAACTTAGTGAACTAAGGAGTGAAGTAGCTTAGTGAACTAAGGTGGACTGGTCAGGTGAAAAATTACCAAGCGAACAGTTGCAACCGTTGGCCGAATAGACACCAATTGAAAATGTGCAACGAACGAGTGTGTGTTTTCATGTGAAAAGGTGTCTTGACCAAATGTCACATCCTTTCACATGATGCCTCTTCATCTCCTATAAATAGAGACCCCTCCTTTCATTTTTTTCTCATCCAATTCTCAAACAATATCAGAAAACACGGTTTTCAATCTTGAGTATAGAGAAAAATAAAAACAAATAAAACAAAATGTTCCAATAAATACCTCGTTCTAAAGTCACGAGAGTATTCATAGAATACTAAGGTCGATTAGGTTTGTTAAGAGTAAAGCTTAACAAAGACAAATAACGGTTGTATCATGGGATTCTGAATCGCGGTAAACCGTCTTACTATGGGTGATTTAAAGAATTAAAGAAAAAGTTTCGACTCGACTCCGTGTGTTATTTAATTCGTAATAATTTTATATATGTTTTATCTCAGTCCGGTTTAACGGTTTCTACAATATTGACCTTTTATGTTCGCCAAGTCACGCTTTTTCTACAGTAAAAGAGATTTAAAATGAGTTTCAATCAAATCACCATAGTAACCCCAATAATCACTCACCCGACTCCTTCATATTAAATTGTTTTAAGGAAATAATATCTTAAGTCATGTGACTAGAAGTTCCATATATATGAATTGAAAATAAATTGCAAAAGAAAGTGGAACAAATGAACGAGTCCAAAGAAATACATATAGGAAAGCAGACCAAGAGTTGAAAGTCTTCTCTTTCTTTTTCTCTCTCTTTCTCTCTCTCTGAGTAAAACTAATCAAAGTTCTAATAAGGAGCGAAACAACAACAACAACTTACGCAAGAACAGATAATGACGGTTAAAGAGGCGTTTTGTCTGTTCGACAAGGACGGTGATGGTTGCATCACAGTTGATGATTTTGCCACAATGATCCGCTGCCTGGATCAGAACCCGATCGAACAAGAGCTTGAAGATATGATCACTGAGATTGACTTCGATGGCAACGGCACCATTGACTACTCTGAGTTTCTTAACCTCATGATGGCCAACCAAATCCAGGTTCTTTTTCTTTGTTTACCCTTTTTACATTTAAATATAGTATACAACTAGTTATACAATATTACACCACTTAATTATCCAAAATCATTTTCTTACTATTTGCTTAAGTTTTATATATTATTTAGGAAACTGATGCAGATCAGGAGCTGAAAGAAGTACGTCTATGCGAGTGAGGTATATAATTATCCTTTCTTCGCTTAATTTTAATTATATATACGATAATACCATTGAATAATAATTATATAGTTCATTATTAAGAAAATGACATCTACACCTAATGTCTAGACACTCTCTCACCTGACACCTTTTCATATATACAATTTTAGCCTTTCTCTTTCCTATCATGTCTCACTCTCTTTCACTCACTCGCTCTCACTCGCTTAAGATATACAGACTACTCAAGGATATACGGACTACTCACTTTACTTTTGGGGTTTATGGTACATATTTTGGGTTTATGGTACATATTTGGGGTTTAGGGTATATATTTGAGGTTTAGAGTATATATTTGGGGTTTAGAGTATATAATATATACAAATAAAACTTTTTTACATCCCTTTCCAGAATATACAAACTACTTCAGATATACGGACTACTCAGTTTATTTTTGGGGTTTAGGGTACATATTTGGGGTTTAGGGTATATATTTTGGGTTTAGGGTATATATTTGGGGTTTAGAGTATTTTGAGTTTATGGTCACTATTCACTTTTGAATTAAATATATATCCAATATAAATAATTTTAATCATGTTAGATTTTAACAAAATACTCCCTCCGTTTCAGATTAGTTGTCGTTATGGAGAAAAATTTTCATTTCAAAATATGTGTCGTTTTAGGTTTTCAATGCAGAAATTTAATGAATTTGACTTTTTTAACCAATAGAATAATTGCAGGAGTTTTTTATATTGGTTGATTTAGAATATTTAATGGTGTTTTTATAGAAAATAGAGATTTCTTAATTTGTGTGCAAAACTCTAAAACGACAAATAATTCGTAACGGAGGCAATATGTGTTTTTTATATAACATTTTTTATATATAAATTTGAATATCAATGTATTATTTGATAATAATAAGATAAGGGGTGAAAATTACAATTGTGAAAAAATATATATCATTTCGTATGTGAGAGAAAGACAAAGAAGAAGAGAGAGGTTAAAAGGAGATGAGGGTTGTATAATATAACCAAAAAAACTAATAATATACTATTATGTATATCTACTTAATTTAGCTAATCATATATATATCCCTCAAATTCACCTATATATATATATATTTTTATATATATATATATATAAATATACTTCTCTCTCTATTTTCCTTTGAATTTTGGGAGCCTGGTACAAGTTTTTAATTGGGTGAATTAGCGTGTAAAACAATAGTGGGTTGATCGTTAGAGATGACCAATTGGTCATATTAATAATTCTCCAGAAACATTATACATCCATTATTTTCTTTATTTTCTTTTCTAGTATTTCTTTTTGTTTTCTCCCCTCATTTTTGTATTTTAATAATTTATATTCAAATAATAAATTTACACAATGTTATATATATGTAAAAAAAATATTTTTTTTTTACATTTAACGTAATTAAAATGATTTAAAACCGACTTATATTTTATAAGACATTGAATAGTGACTATAGTGGACTCTAAACCCATAAATAGTATGAATATTTAAGTTTAGTCAGACTACTTATGTATTCAACACTGTGAACCATACCCTATGTATAAATATTGGTTAAATCCTAAACCCAAATATATCAAATTTAAACCTAAAACCAAAAATATAGATCCGAAACACTAACCTAAAAATAAAAATCTTCAACCCAAAAAATAAACCGTAAAACAAAAAATATAAATCCTATACCCAAAATTCTGAACCCTAAAGACAAAAATATAAACCCTAAACCCATAATATAAACCCTAACCCAAAATGTAAACTCTAAACCTAAAATATAAACCCTAATCCCACAAATATAAACCCTGAATCCGAAATGTAAACTCTAAAACCTAAATCGAGAAATATAAACCCTAAACCGAAAATATAAACCATAAACCTCAAAGACAAAAATATAAACCCAAAACTTTTACCCTAAATCGTAAATCATAAACCTGGAACCCTAAACCGAAAAACTGATGGTTTTACGTTTTGTCAATAAATTACTAACAAATTTTCTCCCATCGCTAATTCTAACAGGTTAGGAATGGAAATTTATTGACGGATTTTAGTCGTCACTAATCCGTTACTAATCCATCGGTAGATTTTCCCAATCTAAACTAACCATTTTAGCTGTTCCCAACATATATATTCGAATATACAGACGGATTTACCCGTCAATAATTCGTGAGTAAAAATTTCAATAGGAACCAGAACATTTGATATATTTGTATTTTAGCATGTTTATAGCTTTATTCTGCATCCATTTAGGTTAGATTCATGAT
>OVBE01003793.1:0-25815 GCA_900406425.1 Iberis pinnata
GTGCATTTTCAAAATGATCAAGTAAGAGGATGACGTGAACAACGCACTCGCGACGAAAAGATCCATCCGACCATGAGCCGGGATCGATCTTGACTCAACTTGAGATCGATCCCATTAACAACTTGGGATCGATCTTGACGTGCATGAACTAGACGTGATCGATCCAATCAAATTACCTGGGATCGATCTTGAAGTGGATGGACGAGAAACGGTGATCGATCCTCTTTGAACTGCAACAACAACTCGGGATCGATCCCATCTNCGATCCAACAAGAGACAAGATCGATCTAAACATCTAATGCCGGGACCGATCCCGACACCCAACGTGATCGATCCCATTCGGTGTACCATCGATCCCGGTTTGAAAATTCGAGATCGATCCACACACTTGCACCAAGATCGACATACGTACTTCAAAACGTCATTAAACTGGTGATCAAAAACACAATCAACCCGAGAAAAACGAAGACATTTTGAACCGAGGGAGTGCGATTTTCGGTTCAAGGCACCTCTCACTCTAAGACAAAACCACACTTCCATTCCCACTTGCCCACTTGCACTCTTTTACCCCATGGGTAAAACATCACCTCCATCTCCCATCACTTCTCTTACACACCCACACCCCCATCACACCATTGTCTCCTATTTACACCCTCTCCACACACACCACATTTGCTCCTCCACCACAACCTTCCACTCACCACCAACTCCCAAAGATTTCGAACCACCCCTATATTAAGGGAGTACTCTTTCTCTCTTACTTCACACTCTCAAAGTTTGGAAGTTTTTCAAAAATATTTTCATTTCAAGGCAACTTTCTATAGAAGCTACTTCTCTTCAAAGGATTTTTCAAGCATCAAGAACTTTCAGAACAGGTTTCAACTTCTTCTCATTTTCGTTTTTCATTATAAACATTCGATTTCGGACAAGTTTCTTTTCAAAAATCGGTCCCCATTTTCGTAATCACAAAGGACATTTTTGGTCACCACATTTTTGGTCGCTTACTTAAGCGTTTTTGAGCTTAATTACATGTCGAATATCTCATATGCTTTAAACACCATGTATTCATCCCCTTTGATGTTGTCTCTTTTTCAGGATCATAGGATGTCTCAACCATCGAGTGGAAGGATTATGTATAGACAGCGAAGGGAGAGAGCACTTTCTGGTGCAAGAAGGCATCAAGAAGAGATGTCACCTGAGTTTTCATGCGATTCCTAGTCGCATACAACAAACAAGGACCGAAAGGGAAGCTCAGGAGTACTATGACCTCCTAATCGCCCAAGCACAACAAGACAGAGAAATGAATCGGGCAGAGTTCAAACGGTCCCAACGACGTTCGCGCATAAGTAGAGGAAAGCGTCTGGTGGTAGAAGATGAAGATAGCAGTGAAGACCCCACGTACGAAGTGGGAGATGAAGAGAGTTCTGAAATACATGAATACATTGATGAATTTGCTGGATATGAAGTTCAAGAGGGGATCCCCAGAAACGAACCTGACGAAAGCGCTAAAGCCTACTATCTCGAAGCCCTTCTTTCTAGAAACTTCAAGGGTACACATTATCCCCATAAACCAACGATGGGAGCTTTGGGGATAGTAAGGGACATGTCCCAACTCTTCATCAATATCGGGATGGAGAAGCTAATGAGTACTTTCTGCGATGGTTACAAGGAAGAAACCTGCCACTTCCTTGCAACACTAGTGCTGCAATTCGACGATGATGAAATGCAGGGGTACATTACCTTCTCAGTGAGGGGACAAAAGTATGAGCTTTCGGTGATGGAGGTGAATGAGGTCTTCGGGTTCCCTAACAACGGAGAAGCGGACAGCATCCCAAAGTATGACAACAGCGAACTCTTTTCGTTGTGGGCAACAATAGGAGGAGGCGTCTTTGAGGATGGGAAGTCTAAGTGTTCGGGGATCCGAAATCCGGTGATAAGGTACTTTCGCAAGGTGGTTGCAAACATAATATTTGCTAAGGAGGTAACGGGGAACATCACGGAGGGGGAGCTTGGATTGATAGCAACAGCATTGAAACCATAATGCACTATACAACGAACGGGTGTCCGATACGAAGAGACATGGCTAACTCGAGTATGACCCGGATTTTGCTGGAGAACTTGTTGAGTTACAAGGCTTGGGCGGTTTCAAACAAAAGTGACATCACGAGATATGAAGAACTCATGTGTATCCAAATCAAATAACGTCCATCCTTTCTTCGCATAAGGATACCCCAAGAAAACACATTTCCTGCTTCGACTTGCAAACCTATCTCCATCACGTTTCTGATTATGCGCATAAGCGAGGCACCCAAAAACCCGTATATCACTGTACATAGGAGCTTTTCCAAAGATGATTTCACTCACATTGTGTCCTGTTGATCAAATATGTGGCACTCAGTACACATTCACCCTAAAATCTTATTGGTAGATGTGCTTGAAACATCAATGCTCCTACCACATTCTATATATGACGATGTTTCCTTTCTACTCTCCCATTTTACTGAGGAGTCCCCACACACGAAGTCTGATGAACAATTCATGTATTGCGAAAATAACTCATCGCCTTCATAAATTCACTTCCATTATGACTATGTACAACTTTCGCATGCTTGTCAAATTGTCTCAATATGAGATGAAGGAAATCCACCATACTTTTCTCCACATTCTTCTTATCAGCAAGAAGAAAAGTTCTTGAAAAATCATCCACTACAATGAGAAAAATATAAGAACCACACAAACTTTGTTCGATATGGTCCCCATAAATCATAGTGAATCATCTCAAAACACTCCTTTGTTTTATCACTACTCAATGGAAACTCACTACAACATTGTTTTGCTTTAAAACAAATATCATAACAAGATATACCTGCACTCTTCAGGTCAACCACCGGTAATCTCCTTATAACCTTCTTAGAGGAGTGACCCATCCTCTTATGCCATATCTCAAGACTCCAAACGTCCCAATTACTTGATATGTCGAAGTCTCTCAATACCTTGTAGAAAATACAATCCTTCTTTTCGTTTTCCTACTCCATTTGGAATCTGCAAATTAATATCTTGCAATATACAACATGTCTTAGCGAACACCGCTATACAACTCTTATCATTGATTATTTGAGATACTGAGGTAAATTTGCATTCCAATTCCTCCACAAAGTGAACATCTTTTAGCGTTAATGATTCTGTCAATGCTCCACTTCCTTTTCGATCACAACAAATTGTAGTTCTATTAGGTAACCCAACTATACTTGGTGTTACTCGATAGATGTTGAACATATGATTCAGTGTCCATGTCATATGATCCGACGCTCCACTATCAATAATCCATTCATCTGTAATCTTACCAACTGGTTTTACAAAGTCTAATGCTGATCCAAAGGATTACACAATCCTTTCTCAATGATCTTTCGTCAATCCCGTCATCGCTTTCTACTTGATGTGTGACACATCTTGTTTCTATGTGTCACACACCCGAGTCACAGATTTTCCAGAACCATAGGCATCATCATTATAGTTGATGTGTTATACCTCTAGGTTTTGTGTGTTACACACACGATTGTTCATCAACCTATGTTTCCCTAGTTGGATGTACTTCGTGTATTGTTCATGGTTCCAAACTAAGGTATCTAACACAACTGACAATCAAAATACTCCTTTTCACCTTAATATCTCAGATCATCCAGGTTTAGTTCCTATTTCCAAACTACTAGATCAAACAAATTATGGCATTTGGATCATAGCCATGACTAATAATTTAGAAGCAGAGAACAAAATTTAGTTTATGGATGGATCTCTTCTGATTCATGGTGATAATGATCCATAATTTAACATTTGATCTCGGTGTAATAGCATGGTTAAATCTTGACTACTTAATAATGTTAACAAAAAGAGTTGTATTAGCATTCTTCACATCAAATATGTTGCTAAAATCTGGAAAGACCTACATACATGATATGGTAATCTCCGAAATAAAAGGCTAGGGAATTCTCTTATGCCCTAGGTTCCTCTTTCGGCCTCCAGCAAGATCCCTCCCGCTGAAATATCTCATGATTAGTCTTACCTCTCAAAAGCTCAAAAGACAAGATTACCAACAATTATTGGATAAACTACTTATAAGAATCTCCGCTTGGACGTTTATTAAGGCTATGGAACAGATTTGTAATGGTTTTCTTTAGAGAGGAACACCAAATTCAGGGAGAGGTGCTAGAATAATCTACGATTTTCTCTGTAATCTGAAGGAAGAAGGCCGCTTGGGCCTTAGGAGGTTGGCCGACTAGAACAAGATTTTATCTCTAAAACTAATCTGGTTGATTTTTTCATCCTCGGGTTCATTGTGGGTCTCATGGGTTAGGCTGAATTTGATCCGCTCTGAGAATTTCTAGGAACTAAATGGTCTCCGTCGGGGTGTTGGAATTGGTGTGAGGAATATTTCCTTCATGATTACGTGGTCTTATAGATAACTATTTTTATTGGATATTTTTATTCTTTAATATATTAGTGAGCAATTAAATTGGAAATAAAGGAGATAATTTCTAAATAATCACTACTTCGATG
Organism: Iberis pinnata; assembly: GCA_900406425.1. Lineage (NCBI taxonomy): Eukaryota > Viridiplantae > Streptophyta > Magnoliopsida > Brassicales > Brassicaceae > Iberis > Iberis pinnata. The sequence goes on from OVBE01003793.1 coordinate 4,555, forward strand.
GACGGTTGAGAATAATCCAAAGTAAACCCTAAATGAAGAATTAGGTCTCTCTATGCCTATATATATATATATATATCTACTCCATGATAGAGATCTCTTACGTTAAACAAAACAAAACAAAACCTAAAGAACCTTTATAGGAAGGAGAGACAAACCTTAACACTTATTAAACTTTTATCTTCCATTCAAGAAACCGTTTAGGAAGATCTCTCTGCTACAATGAACGGAGGTATTTCGCTAATCCTCTGTATGTTTATGTTATGTGATTATCTAGATGATTAAATATCTTAGGGTCCATGTAAAACATAATATGCAGATCTTATGTGGTATCATAGCATGATTCTAAAACATCTCTTTAATTAATCATAATTAACAAATCTATAATAATATGAGTTCTAGATCTGCATATTAGGTTTTTGTTCATCATATCTGGTTTTTAATCTGTCCGTGCATAAACCGTATGTAAAATTATTATTCTGTGCAAATTTATGCAAATTTTGGTTTTCTGTGAATAAATTTTTTCACAAAGTAATGTTTAGTGCAGATTTTGAGTTTTCTGATGAAAATTAAACTTTTATTATTTTGTTCAAATTTCGTGCATATTTTTGTGCTGCGAATTAGGGGTTTCTCGCAGTTTTATGTTTCATGCAATTTTTGTGCATATGCGAATTAGGGTTTCTCGTAATTTTCTGTTCTGTAAAATTTGGGCGTATGCGAATTAAGACTTTTTCAATTATATTTTTTGTGAAAAATTTGGACATTTGTGAATAAAGTGTTTTTTGCAGTTTTTATTTCATGCAAATTTAGGGCGTTAGTGAATTAGAGTTTCACGAATTAATGTCAAATATTGGCCATATGCGGTTTTTTTTATTCGCACATAATTTTCCATAAATAATAATTCATGCGTAATATGTGAGAAAATAAAAACATGTATAATCCGTACATATTTTATTATGGAAATCTTGGGTCTGTAAAATGGCATAATTTGTATTAAAAATTATGAAGAATGCAAAATTAGTATTAATATCACCACAATGACTTTTCTCTATAATGAATTGCATATTTGATCTATCTATGTAGTAATTAAGGAGTAGTTGTACATGTGTAAACTAAGGATATCCACATCTAACTTAGTCTCAGTAATTGATTACATCACTCAATAAAATTTTCTAAAACTTTGAATTTCCACGTTATTATGGTAAATTCCCACAGGAACACCATAATTTCTTGTCATGAATTGTGTTGATTATGATTTGAAACCTAATCAGTACATGCTAATTACTTCTCCAAATTGAGCATCTTTTCCTGCAAATTTGTCATCTATGGTCTCTAAGTTGAATTCACATTAGGAGTACTAGACTTGGATTTGGCACTTCGTCAAGAAGGGCCAAAGTATCTAACTGGGGATAATAATGAGGAAGAAAATACTCTCCATAATGTGTGGTAGAAATCTAACATATTGAGTATCACGTTCTTAAGGATGACAATGGCTAGCAACATCAAATCTTCCCTTCCAATTGCACATAAAGTAATTGCTTATCTAGCTGTATAGAAGAACGGATTAAGACTACAGATAAATCCTTAGCGGGAAAACTTCTGGCAGATCTTACAACCATGAAACATGACGACACAAGGTCTATGCATGAACATTGTATTGAAATGACCAACCTTGCATCCAAGCTAAAGAATTTGGGAATGAATGTGGATGATTCTTTTCTTGTCCAATTTATCCTAAATTGTCTACCTTCTTAGTATGGACCATTCTAAATAAACTACAACGTCATTGCTGAAAAATGGACGTCAAATGAAATGACTAATAGATTGGTAGAAGAGGAAAATAGAGTTGGTCGCGATAGTATTAGAGTTGTTCATTATGTTCAAAGAGCTAGACCTAAAGCTGGAAAAATGCATCAATTGAGACATAAAAGAGCACGTCCCAGGATGAATGATTTCAATCAAGGTAATGACAAGAAAAATAAAAAGAAAGAAGACAAATACAAATTTTGCAAAAAGTCTTGACACTTTCAAAAAGATTGCATTAAAAGAAAAAGAATGATTCGAAAAGAAAGGTAAACCTTTGGGTACTGTAAGCTTTTTTGAATATAACTTTACTAATGTTTCTTCTAAAATTTGATGGATAGAAAATGGTGCTAATGTACATATTACCAATTCCATGTAGTAATTCCTTATGACCCAGACCATAAATCTAAGTGAAAACTACATATTTTTGGGAAACAGAGACAAAGAGATTGTTGAAGCAATAGACACGTATCGTCTCATCTTAGATAGTGGATTTTTTTATTTATTTTTCAGACTCTTTATGTTCCATCTATTTCCTGTAATTTAGTTTCCGACTCAAGGATATGGTTATTTTAATTTATTTTTGAACTCTGACCAAATTGGTTCAAGAAAATTTGTTGATTGTCTTTATATGTTAAGACAGGCTGATCAATTTTGTGTGGCATAAAAAGTTGGGACACATTTCTGGCGAAAGAATTATAAGGTTAATAAAAGATGGAATCATTCAAAATCTTGAGTTCATCAATAATAAAGTGTGTATTGATTGCATTATGGGTAAGCAAACAAAACACACAAAGAAAAGAGCCACAAGTAGTACACAACTTATTGAAAATATACATACAAATATTTGTCGACCTTTTGACGTTCCAGCTTTTGGAGGTGAAAAATACTTTATTACCTTTATTGATAATTTTATTGTTATTGTTATATATATATATTGAATGAATAATCGCAATCTATGAATGTTGTAAATAAATTCATTATTGACGTAGAGAGGCAATTAGATAGAAAGGTGAAAATCATTAAGTTTGATAGAGGTGATGAATTTTATGGCAAATATGATGAAGCATGACAACATCTTGGACCTTTCGCCAAACTTCTTCAAAAATTAAGGATGCCCAATACACAACGCCTGATTCTCCATGGCAAAACAATGTAGCTGAAGACAAAACCGTACTTATATAAAAATGGTTAGATCCATGAAGAGTCTTTATAACTTACCTATACCCTAGTGGTTGGATGAATTACGTATCGTAGTCTATATATTAAACCGAGTTCCTAGCAAAACAGTTCCAAAGACTCCTTCTGAACCGTGGAAATGCTAGAAACCTAGTCTATTACACCTCCAAGTTTGGGGGGTGTCCAGCTGAAGCAAGATTATATAATCCACATGAAGAGAAATTAGATTTCAAAAATCAATGGCTTCTTTATTGGTTACCTTGAGAAATCTAAAAATTATAGATTTTATTTTCCAACTTACAGTACGAGAATAGTTGAAAAAATGCCAAATTCTATGAGAATGCGAAATTAGTGGGAGTCATAAAATTCAAGATGTGGTCATTCCAGAAATTAGGGTTAATATACTTTTACCCCTAGTTCCGAATATTAGAAATACACATGTTGTACCATTGAACAATCAGGAAACCCCATTGAATGATAATACACTCTATATGAAAATATCACCAATAATGATCATGTTCTTGAAGCAAAAAAAGAACCAGAATTACGAAGGTCACCCCGTTTGAGGAGATCTGTCATTTCTGATGACTACATGCTTTATCAAGTAGAATATGGAGAAGGGGATATCAAAGATCTGATTTCTTATTCAAAAACCATGCAAGATATTAATTCTAAGAAATGGATTAATGCCATTAAAGATGAGATAGACTCAATGGTTAAAATGAAGTCTATGATTTTGTTCAATAGTTTAAAGGACACACCATAGTTGGTTGTAAGTGGATCTTCAAGATCAAACTTGACTTGAATGGAAATATTGAACGATTTAAAGCTAGACTTGTAGCCAAAATTTTTAATCAGAAAGAAGGCATTGATTATAATGAGACTTTTTCCCGTGTGTCAAGGAAGAAGTCTCTAAGAATTATCATGGCACTATGATAGAGATAGAATTTAAATCCAAAACTACACTGTAGAGAACAGATCACAGTAGTATAGATAGAGTCGAATCCCACAGAGACTAGACATCACAACTTTCAATTTAGTCTCAAATCAAGCTAAGACGGAATAATAATATTGTTTGTGATGGAATCAAATAAGTAATTAAAAAAACGGTTGTAAAGGATGAAGTAAAAGCGTCAGGCATTAGGCAATCCACATGTAGTCAGGTTTAAAAATTAGATTATCATGCATGGATTTTCTTTGAAATAGTTCTCAAATCAAAAGACAGAAGCTAGACTCTCCTCCCGAAGTATTAGATCCCTATGTTCGAATTGCTAAAGACAAACTCTCACCGTATTTAAATAATTCAAACATGCATTACAGTTTAGATTCGATAAGTTCATAATCCCCTAAGAAAATACTCCAGCAAAAAAGGCACTTATTCATCTAGACTAGGTCAAAACTCTCTAAACCAAATCTCTTTGTGTTTATCAATATAAAATCAAAGAACTAGATGGCCAATCCAATTCATGCATTAACAAGTATAGTCTGAGAACCTTACAATTGTTATCCCCTTATGATAAATCTAACAATCAAATCTGATTTCCTAAAACCTAACACAAATCAATATCTTTGAAGAACACATAATTATAAAATAAGAATAGATATTGAAACAAGGGTTCAGAGAAACTTCTTCCCAATACAGGGTTCTGGATATGTCTCCCTTTCTCAGTAAAAATATTTAAATAAAATAAAGCTTAAGTTAAATTAAAACTAAGCCACAAGACTTTTATAGTTCAAAAGAAATAAAAAATAAAAATAGGAAATCTTAATAGGTCTTTAGAACACATATGAAAAATATGGAAAATCTCCAAATTTCTCACAGGAGGTTGGATTGATCGGTCTAGGTTGGATTGATCGGTCTGGATGCTCTGGATCGCTCTAGATCGATCAATTAAGCCTTAGACCGATCGGTCCAAGTTTTCTGATTTTTCCAAAGAGTTTGGACCGATCAGTCAGGTTTGGAAGGATCAGTCTGGACTTGCACCTGCTAATTATGCGAGCCAGCTTGACCAATCTTCAGTAAAATCGTCATAACTCCTGATTACACTGATGGATTAACTTCAAACAACTTTGATATAAAAGCTAACTCACGTGGATATCTTGTGTAAAAATTTCAACTTCATCCATCGGTTGGAACATCTTCAAACGTTGGAAAACCTCTGACCATTCTGCCGGATTCTGTACCTAAATAAGATAATTTGCATCCAAAACGCCCTGAACACCTAGAAACCTGTAAAACATATCAATTTTGCAGATAAAAGCTCGGATAATGTTGAATAGAAAGCACAAATGCTTACTATAAAATGTTTAAACCGAGTAATATCAACTCCCCTATACTTAAATCTTTGCTTTTCCTCGAGTAAAACAAGACCAAATCCGGTGAAGAGGTTTGAAAGGAACAACACAGAAAATCACAAAATCTCAAAAACCATAAGCATAAATATCGAAACTCAAAAGACACCAATCTTAAACAACCTTTGCGAATGAACTATTCACCACCACTTAACTAATAACATGCTTCCTACTCTAAATCCCAAATCAATCAAACAACCAAGTCATCTCAACCAGCTCATTAAATTCAACTAAGTTCAGATAAATGAATTCTCACCTATGGTGTATCGATCAAAGTGCTCAAGTACATCTTCTATCAATGCGCCCACACACAAACAGAGCATCAATCGACTTCTGGTCCTGATTATTTTTCCTCCTTTCTCACTTCTCTTTTTTTCTTACTGAATTTTTTTATTTCTTTGCATTACTGCACTTTTCTTTATTTTCTCTATTTTTTTAGCAGTCGGTTTTTCTGGGATTGACTACGAATTTCTAGATCACTCTTTCAATCCTTTTTCTGTACCGTTTTATCTGAAGGGAGAGAGAAGGACTCGGATCATACTGACAAAAATTGTTGGTTTTGCAGAGCACTGAACAGAAGGTACCTAGCTTTCAGAGTATACCAACACCATAAGAAAGAGAAATTAAGTTAAGTTAAGTCCTATCATGGTAGAGCTAGCATTGAATCATCAACAATCCAAATGACTAAGAACTTTCAGAAGCAAATCAATCAGCAATGGGGTTTCAATCCTAAACATAACAGTTTAATCTAAGCCAATAATATAAAGAGATCAATACTATACTCGCACTAGGCTAGTAGTCATCATAGATTTTGATCATGGTTCCTTCGACTCGACTAGACTTTTCTAATTTTAAAAGAAAAACAAAAATTTGAAAATTTTCACCAAAAGATAAAACATCAAAACTGAGTTAGTAGCATTACACCCTCCCCCATACTTACTTCACACCTTCCCGGTGTGAAAATAAATCCAAGAGAAAGAATAAGAGTAACTTAATCAGTAGATGAGTCTGAATATACATGTACAAACTATCAATAATTTTATCTCAAATTTATAATTATGCTGGAACGAAATCTTTAAATTTAAACTTGCACGTAGCGCGGGATAAAATGTAGTGCTATAAAAAGTTCATAAATAATTATAATAATAAAAACCCCTCTGTAATTTTTTTTTTTTTTGTGTGGTAAAACCGTCTACACCTTGCTTCCTTTATTCATTAGATCTTGAATAAATCATCTTTCCTCTGTTTCTCTTGAAATTTTCTCTCTAGTTTAAAATTGAAATAACTTGGCATTCCAAACTATAATTTTACTATCTATTCTCAACGACCACATATAAATAGATTATCTACACCACTATTGAGGAGCATATATATTAGGATTGTATAGGATTGCACATTTATGTTATGTGGCCAATCCTATATATGGTCTGGCTCCAATTACGATGAATGCTTCATGATTTGCGAGTTGCGTTCCGGGCAAGAAAAAGATATTCGATTTTGCTAATGGTTCTATTCCACAACTGGATGGTAACTCTGAACATATTTAGGATCAGTGGGCGAACAATGCGTATAAAACTTACAACCGCCCCAATTTAAGAAGTTGTTTATCTCTTCAGGAGACCGCTCATAATCTCTGGACACACACAAAAAGTCTTTTCTATGTCAAAAGCAAACCACAAGTTCAGCAACTCAAGACTGAACTTTCGAATTGCCTACAAGAAAACCTCGCTGTTGAGGCATACTACAAAAAAATAGACCAAACTTTGGTCTGGCTTAACTGATTTTCAACTAGCAATAACACCAAATTACCCGGGAGAGGAAAGAGGACAAGATTCATTTATTTTCACTACAAAAAAAAGACATAGGCATATCCAACGGAATATTAAGCCGTTGAAAATTTCTAAAAATTTTCAACGGTTTTTCGACGACCAGTGCAACAGTCAAATTCCGTCGTAAAACCGTCACAAATTTGCGATGACATTAACGGTCGTTGGAAAACTGTTGGATAATTCAAACAATTTTCCAACGACAAACGCAACGGTCAAACTCCGTCGTAAAACCGTCGCAAATTTCCGACGAATAAATCATCCGTTGGATATCCATCGAAAACTTTATAGCCGATTAATGAAGATTTGATGACGATTCTTCTTATAAAGATGAAGATTTAGATAAATTTGAGCCACAATATTAATGTAGTAACACTTTGATTGATTTCGGTTGTTTATGATTTTTAAAATTCATTTTATTAATTTAAAACATTCAAGCATAATTTTTAGAAATTATAAGGATTTTTATATTTTTGTGAATATATAAAGTTTTAAAAAACTTAATAATAAAATTATATGTATTGACACTTTTTCAATGGAGTTATGATATTGTGTTTCAATTCCAACTGATTTTTTATGGATTTCTAACGGATCGTGGTTTCGTAAATCTACATAACTATTAATGCAATATATTTCAAGAAATACATAATGAATCAAACGCACTTACATTTTTGTGTTACTTAAATTTTTTCAATTTAAAAAAAAAAACATTACATTCTTGATATATTGTTACCGACATATATAGAATTGAAAGGTAAAGTTTCGTAATTAAAATTGTTATTCAATATGTTTCTTATAAAGTAAATTTTATTAAATCTCATGTCAACAAACACATTGATATGAGGTTGTTGTCATTATATGAGTATTTTGGAACCCCAAAATCAATTTTCCGAGACTTGAAACTCCAAACCATCAAAATTTTCAACAGATTTCCGACAAACACTCTTGCCGGATGGGAAGTCGACAGAAATATCAGTTTCAATTTTTTAAATTAAACATTTCTAACGGATTTCCGACGGACACCGAATTTTCATCGGAAATCCGTTGGAAATATATAATTCTCCCGGTTTAATTTGGCGAAAAATTGAAACCGTTAAAATTTTTTTAATATCCAACGGGAAAGTGACAGGTATATGCCTTCGGGAATTTCACTTAACAAAACCAGGCTCCTTCTTTCTCATTTATCTGACAATTTGTTCCTCTTACTGTCGGCTATTTTGTGATTTTTCTGGCGATTTCCGGCCAAATCTCCTTCATTACGATCATATCACAACATATATGTAAGTTACAATAATTCATTTCATTATTTTATGCATTTCTAACAGTTTATAAAAGAAAGATATGTTGATTTAAGGAGTGGTTGTCTTTGAATTTTGAGTTTTGAATTCAAATTTGCTTCAGTTTTTTATTATAGATTTGATTTAGGTTTTTATTTTATTTTATGGTTCTGTTTTTTTCCTTCATTCTCTGTATCGATGAGGGTTTACAAATTTACAATATTGTGTTTTTACAATATGGAGAATTCTATCGATTCTCCTTTGTTTTGAATACTAGTGTTGTTGCTAATTCTCTCTGGTTCATGGGTTTCCAACTAATTAATCTTGAAAATATGTTAGCCACATAACCGAAGGCATGTGAACATTGACTTTTTAACGAACTGGTAAGAGCATCTCCAACTCTATTCTAAATCTTAAATTTAGAGTAAAATGCACTCCAATTCAACTCTTAATCACACTCTAAATTAAGAGTTTTCTCTTTTTTACTCTAAATTTAGAGACACTCTAAATTTTACTATAGATTTAGAGTTGAACTATTTTATTTACAAAGTAGTCATTTATTATTATATTTTGTTATTTGATTGCTGAAATAATTTTAAATACAAAACAAAAATAACACAGTAATATAAACTTAAAAATACAAAATAAACAATAATATAAAAAGATAAATATAAGTTTAAGCAATCATACTACTCATTTAATTTTAAAACACACAAAAATAACAAAATAAAAGCAATACATAAATCTAACCACTTGACACTTTTTTCTTAAAAATGCGGTAAATCACTCTCGAGTCCTCATAGATCATTAAAATATTGTCCAAATAAACTTGTCGAATGAAAAAGGTCATTTCTCACTTCGAAATGCGTTAACTGATCATTCATGGGAAATTACACTAATGATGATAATCAGTGGCGGATCTAAAAATAAATTTAACTGGGGGCATACTATTTTTAAATAAATTTGACTAAAATATTATTAAAGTTATTCATATATATTATATAAACATATTTTATTCTTTTGTATAAAATAATTACTCTGAAACGATCCATTTTAATTTAGTTCAATTTACAGTTAAAGAGATAAAGGAACGGTCTCACCAAACTACAAAAAAAATGATACAAATATCATGAAAGATTTGGGGCTATAAGGTTGAGTATAACAAAAATATACAAGATAAGGATGAATCTCTAAAGTTTTGATCATAAAATATTACAACTTGCAAAATCATAATATCGACTAAATATCTGGTTTTCGATCTCAAATACACATTATTTGGAATATGAATAAAATGGTTGAAACGAAAATATATACGAAAACACATAATTTTCTATCTTAATAAATGATATATAGTTTATCTATAAATAACATTATCTTATGATATAATAGGTTACTCAAAAAATAATATTAACCAACTAGTAAAAAGGAAAAAGTTAAAAAGGGACATTTGATCAACAAATCTATTAGAATTTTAAAGAATGAAAAGACTAACTAACTAAACTATTTGTAAACTCTAAAATAGAATGATTCGTTAATGTAAAAGCATGCAAAGCAGTTAAAAGGAAGAAAAAAAGTAAAAAGTGGAAGCAAGAATTAAAATTCAAACTTAAGTATACGGGGCAATCACACGAATATTTAACCAAAATGTAATAAATCAATAGAACAACTACACGATATAATTAAAGTTTATATATTTTAATGGGAGCACTTGCCCCCTCTACATTGTTAGTACATGCACCCATGATGATAATTAGATCAATATATGTTATGTTTTATTGTTTTATGATATAATGTTGTCTTAATAATATTTAATATTTTATTTATATTATATTTGTAGTTTTTATTATATTTTGCAAAGAAAAAAAATATTTAGTATCAATTTGTAAAAATTAAAAATATAGGGTACAATTCATAATTAGTAATAAAATACAAATGAAATGTTTTTAAAATATTCTTTTTTAAACTAAGATTTAGATTTATGAGTTGGAGCAAACATCAATTTAGAGTAAAATTTTAAAGTAGAGTTGGAGATAGTCTAAACAAAATCTATGAATATAATCAAAATCATCATTAATCATATTAAAATATTGAAATAAAAAATTGTAGGATTCCTTTAATTGTGAATTGGATTTTGGTTTATAAACATATATTCTTATTGAGAGCAGAGTAAGTTTACAAATGTTTGAGATTTCTTAGATCTTCTGTTGGACTTGGCTTGTGAATTGGACGTGGGGTCTCTTTCAATTTCTCGTTTATTTAAGTTCTCAATGTTCTTATAGCTTTTGCTTTTGTGTGTATTCAAAAAGCTTAAGACTTGTTTAATTAATCTGATTCTTTTAAATTTTGTGTATAATTTTAGTGATATTGTAGTGTTTACAATGATAATTCATTTAGGACGAACGCATAGGATTCCTCGAGCGACATATGCAAGATTCACATGACTATATCCGTTTACAGAACGGGAAGATGGAAAAGTCATGGAAGAGATATGGTTGCGGTTTTTCGGTTCTAGTGGTAACGATCTGAGTAGCGGTTTCGGTTTTATGTAGTTGTATATCTTTTTCTGATATTTTAAGTACTTTATGATTTGTATTTGGAATGTATTTAGATCTAATTTTACATTTTAATTTATAATTTTAATTAATTACTAATTAATTATATGATTATTTATTTATTTTCTAAAATTATGAGAAATGTTTAACGGCGGTGTCCGTCGAAAATATGACCGTGGGATGTTCGTTGGAAATTTTCAACGAATTTCTGACATAAACCTTTTTACTACGAACTAAAAGCGACGACAAGATCAGTCTCAAATCCGTTGAAAAATGACATAAACCGGTGGGTGATTTTGTTTTCGGGCATGTAAAATCCTCTTTGTTGTCAAGAGACCTAGTGGCGGAACTACAAAGAGCTTTGTGGTGTCAATTGACACTAATGAGATTTTTTATTTTCGTTATTGTAACATGATATTATAATAATTATTTAACTTGTTAGTTAAAATTTATTAAATTGACCTCAGTTCTTTTATATAAATATTTCTTTTTACCTCATTTAACTTATTTTTAATATCCATTGCTAACAAAACCTTATTCCTTCCATTGATTAAGCGTACTAGATTGTGAGACAAGACAAAGAATCACGGCATGGAAGTCGAAGATGAGGAACATTGATATTACTCGGTTTTAATGCATTTTAGTAGACATTTATGTATGGTATCATGCATTTTGGTTGAATTGATCTACCTCAGTAACGCATAAATCGTGAAGTTAGAAAGCTCAAACCAGAAAGCTAAGAAAAACGCAAGCTCATCCAATTCAATGGCTGACAACGTTAATCTGAACAATATGGTCAATCCCAATTGTCCAAATGACCCACCTCCTCTTGGACTCAATCAACTGATACTCAATCCAATAGAAGGAGAAGCTGATGGCAATCAAGTGCCATAAGGAGAACCATGAGCTAATGGCAACCAAATTCCGCCAGAAAATCAAAGAGCTGAGAATATCGATGCAAGAAACTTCATCTTGTTGGGCGATCCGAATAGAGTTTTCAATCAACATCCACCTCATAATTACCCTCTAGTTGGTGATTTTAACAACCCTGACACATTCTTTGCTAGCAGTAATGCTCTCCAACCCTGACAACCTCAATGTCAGGAGTACAAGATCCCATTCACCTCGTTCAGATGATTCACCACAACCAGTTTCACGGTTTACCAACTGAGCATCCCATGGATCAAATTGATAACTTTTAGGACATTTTCAGTACCACCCAACTTAATGGAGTATCAAGAGATTTTATGCACTGCAAACTGTTTCGTCGCTTTGTAGCTGAGAAAGCACTTCGCTGCTTGAAATCCTTACCTGTTAGATCTATTGTAACTTGGAATGAATGCAAAGCCAAGTTCCTGAATAACTTCTTCACCACTACCAGGACCAAAACTTGTGAAATAAGGTCTCTGGATTTCACCAAAGTCTTGTTGACCGGTGAAAACTATTGCGGGCTTCAGAGATGCTGAATGTGCTTCGTGCTAAGAAGAAAACCGATTTTATTAATGGCTCGATTTTCAAACTGGATGTGACTGGAAATTAACAGGAATCGTGGATCTTTGTTAATTCCATGGTTATGGGTTGGTTATGAACCTCTATCTATCCTCGGGTCAGGTCTACAGTGTCTTTTATAACTAATGGTCATAGTTTATGGGATAATGTGAAAGAACATTTCTGTATTGGAAACAAGATCCGGGTTCACTATCTATGAACTTAGATAGAAGAGTGTCGCCAAGATGGTGTGTTTGTGATGGATTATTAAAGAAAACTGGTAGCTATGTGGAAAAATTTATATACCTATAAATCGATCCCAAGCTGTACATTTGGTGCATATACAGTATTTTCTAAAGAAAGGGAGGAGGAGAACATGCACCAATTTGTTATGGGCTTGATGAGTCTCGATTCGGGAACGTGATTACTAAAATAGTTGATGCATATCATGTTCCTGACTTAGCTAATGCGTACTCACGCGTTGTAAGAGAAGAACAGAGCTTGTCTAATTTGAAAGCGCGTGATGCACTAGGTGAAGCAGTTGGCTTCGTGACTTGCCATGACTTATACTCCGACCAACACCAATCTACTGATCGTATGGGATCCTTAATGGAAGCCAACCGCATTGAACCTTCAATCGTAAATTTTTGTAACCGAGACAAAACCAATCTTCTTTATGTCAAACTGTGGAAACTCAGGACACGAGAAATCGCACTAGCTAGATACCCAAAATGAGTCTGTGACCGGGTAGAGAAATCTGGATCTTAGCATAAGGGGGATTGCGTGAAGCATTCCTCTGCGTCTAGTCGTGGGAGAGGACATGCTAATGTAGCGCATGCAACATCACACAACCTCTCCTCATTTCCTAAGTTCACAACCGAAGGATGGCCATCAGCGCTATAGCTCAGTACAAATCTTCAAGTTCCAATTCGGACAAACTCTTTGGTAAGAAAATGGGAAATGTGATCATAGATACAAGAGATTTCCATCATATAACAGGGGATCTCTCGCTTTTACATGATCTTGTTGGTAGATCTCCTTGTTCCATATCATTTGCCGATGGGAGTAAAACTTTGTCTTTGAGCATGGGAGTGATGTCACTCACCAATGTGATATCGCTTTATGACTTTCTTTATGTTCCCAATCAATTTTTCTCTCATTTTGATGTCAAAGTTGTTTAAAAAGTTGAAGAACTGTTTTGCCTTGTTTACTGACACTTTGTGTGTTTTGCAGGACTATTTTTGAGGATTCTGATTGGAGCCGATGAAGAAGAGGATGGTGTATATTATCTCACATATGTTTCAGTTGTACAAGCCAACAAAGTTCTGAACCACATCTAGTCTTGTGGCATCGGCGGTTAGGACATCCAGCTTTTTGACGCCTTCGTCTTTGCCGTTTGTTGGTGTTATGAATTCTTCTAGTTCTGTTTCCCATTCTTGTGACATTTTTTTTAAAGCTAAACAAACAAGTTTATATTTAGGGTCCCTATCAGACTGTTTCTAGTTGTGGTTCATCTTATTTCTTGGCTATAGTCGATGATTAATCTCGTTCGGTATGGATACATTTTCTCTTTGCGAAATCTGAAGTTTGTCAAGACATTCAAAACTTTTGCGCTTACTCGGGAAAATAGTTTGGGAAGTTGGCAAAAATATTTTGGAGTGACAATGGTTTGGAATTCATGAGTCTCACTTCCTTCTTTCTTTAATAGGGTATTTTTCATCAAACCTCGTGTGCTTACACACCACAAAAAATGGAAGAGTAAAGCGTAAGCAACATCAATATATTTATTTGGTTTTTGAATATGCTTTCATTAATTATGGTTATTGCTATGATTCTATGTCTAAGTAACTCCCTAGTTAAGTTTATGGGTTTCCCATGGAAACAAGGTTTGATTGGTAAGGTTTAACATAATACATTGAATTTTTTAGGTTCTTAGTCTCAATTTGTTTTTAATGCTTGAATTAGATTGATCACCTACTTCATTGATATTAGATTGATAAATGCAAAGAGATTAAGTTTAGAAGTGTGATCTAGTCTAGATGAATAAGTGTTCTTACTTGCGAGATTATTAACTTGAATGCTTATGAACTTATTGAATATCAATTTAAAACTTGATTTAATTATTTAGATACGGCGAGAGTTTGTTTGTGATAATTCGAACATAGGGCATAATACTCTGAGAGGAGATCAATCTATTTATGTCTTTCATGTTGAGAACTATTTTCAATATAAAATCATGCATGTTGACCTGAGCATCAAACCTGACTACCTGTGGAATTCTCTAATGCATGACGCCTTAGTTTATTGATTTACTTCCATTTAATTTTACCGGTATTGCTTAAATTTAGTGACAAACACCCATTTTATTATGTCTTAGCTTAATTCAACATAAAAAATGAAAGTCATGCTTTTTGGTCTCTGTGGAATTCGACCCTCGTTGTACTACTTAGATATGTTCTCTACAGTGTAGATTTATGATTAAAATCTTGAACCTATTGAATATGCTCACAAAAAAGTTATTTTTATTATATGAATTGTAAATTGTTTGTAGATGATGAACAGTGAATTTTCTTGAGATATTTCATTGCACTATAAAATTATTTGTGTAATTAAATAAAAATATATAATTCAATATTAAATAGAACATGAAAGCAAAGGAGAACGTAAGTTCATCCAACTCAATGGGAGATAACATTAATCTTAACAATCCGGACATATCCAAAGATCCGAACAACCAGCCCCCTCCTTATGGGGCGAACAACTTGAATCCTCCTCAAGTAGGATTACACCAGTTAATCAACCCACTAGGAGGAGAAAATGGCAATCGAGTGCCACCAGAAAAACAAGCAACTGGTAATGGTAATCAGATTGGGCCAGAACTACATCCTCATAGGAGATCCACAAGGATTTGCCAACAATCTCCCAGCTCAAAATAAGTTTCTAGTTGGAGACTTCAACAACCCTGAATCGTTCCTTGCTAATAGGAATGTCCTTCACCCTCGTCAACCTCAGGGACAAGACTACTAGTTCCCTTTCTAACTCATTCAGCTGGCAAAACCAATTCCATGGTTTACCTACTAAACACTCAATGGACCATATTGACAGCTTTGAGGATATCTGTAGCACCACTCAACTCAATGGAGTCTCTAATGATTTCATGCATTACAAGCTTTTCAGTCACTCTCTTGTCGAAAGAGCTCTCAGGTGGTTAAAAATTATTCCAACCAACTCAACTAAGACTTGGGATAAATGCAAATCTAAATTTCTCATCCACTTCTACACAACTACAAGGCCCAACAACCCGAGAAGCAAAATTTCTCAGTTTCAGCAGGATCCTATAGAATCCTTCTCCGACGCATGGGATAGATTCAAGGAATACCTTCGAGATTTCCCTTATCATGGTTTCTATAAGTTGCGCCTTCACAACACCTTTTACTGAGGCATTGATCAAAGATATAAGCTCTCTCTTTATACAACCAGCAATTTCATGACCAAGCCTCTACATGAAGCATATTAAATGAAAGACATTCTCGCTGCAAGCAACAACAACCATTGTCCTGATTTTGATAGAAGAGGAAGATAATCTGGTTCAGAGTCCTCTGAACTAGTGGAGGTAAAACGACTAATTACTCAACTTCTCAAAGGCCAAAATCAGAAACATGTCAGTTTAGCTCAAGATGTATAGAATATTGAAACAAATTGCTTTGTTTTCCAAGAGCCTGAACCTGTAGAAGAAGTGAACTATGTCAGCAGTCAAGATCAAAAAGATACAACCAAGGATACAATCCAAGGTTCAACAAGTAAAATCTTTCTTGGAGAAGCTATAATCTGGAAAATCCCCAAGATCAAGTGTACCCACCTCAACAGAAGACCTTTGTGCAGAATTTTTGGACAATCTTTTGGTAAAAATACAAGCAGAAGTGGTTTTCAAGGAAACCATGATAGGAATTGTGCAGTATTCCAACTCATGAAACTTTCATCAGCCAGCATTTCAACAAGTAGCTCCACCTTAGCCTCAGCAAGACAACAAGGTAGAAGTGATGCTAAAAAAAATCTTGGAAGGTCAGCAACAAACCGAAAGAAATCTCAGTCTGAAGATAGACATTATGTATAATGACTTGAACAACAAATTCGAGTCATTTTCTACACATGTGAACAAGCTTGATATGCTGGTAGCTCAAACTGCAGAATATGTAAGGAGACAAACTGGAGTTTTTCATGGGAAAGTTGAAGACAATCCAAAGAGATATTGTAAGTCTATAGTTGCTGATTAGATTGAAGATGTTGATGAAGTAGAAAAAGCATCAGATGTTATAGACAAGACTGCAGATTTCGAAAATCATGTTGCAGAAAAAGATGCAGAAAATACAAATCTGGTAAAGTCCAAAGAAATTGCAAAAAAAGATATCGAGAGCAAAATCCAGGGATTTCAGACCGATTGTTCCTTGAGGATGATGAGATGGTTGGTAAGCCCCAAGATTTTCACTCTGAAGGCTTCATAAAGTGCAAGATCATGGAGAGTTTGTAGTCCCTTGTTCGATCAATGAAGTAGATTTCATGGACTCACTCTATGAAATAAATGCTAATGTGAGTGTCATGTCAATGGTTGTTGCAAGGAAATTAGGAATTTCATATATTAAACCATAAGATGTCCTTTAAGCTTGATAATGGTTCCACTGTAACCTCGAATGGATTCATCTCTAATCTGCTGGTACAATTTGGAGATTGTCTAGTTCATGTTAATTTTTATATCTTGGAGATGAATGATAATTCCGATAAGCCACTAGTTTTATGGAGACCTTTTCTAGCATCTGTAGGAACTGTAGTTGATATGCCTAATCAACGTATCTCCCTCGCAAAGGTTAAGAAAATGTTTTTGTACCCAACAGTCCCTCCGAAAGGTGTGCCAACACTCACTATGGTTAAGGAAGAAAAGTTGAAGCCTGAATATCATATGGATCGTACTAATAGGGGTGCATATGGAGCGTAAGAAACATCTATATATTAATTTGGTTTTTGAATATGCTTTCATTAATTATGGTTATTGCTATGATTCTATGTCTAAGTATCTCCCGAGTTAACTTTAAGGGTTTCCCATGGAAACAAGGTTTGATTGGTAAGGTTCAACATAATGGATTGAATTTATTAGGTTCTCAGTCTAGACTTGTTTTTAATGCTTGAATTAGAGTGATCACCTAGTTCATTGATATTATATTGATTAACGCAAAGAGATTTGGTTTAGAAGTCTGATCTAGTCTAGATGCATAAGTGTTCTTGCTTGCGAGAGTATTGACTTGAATGCTTATGAACTTATTGAATATGAACTTAAAGCTTGATTGAATTATTTAGATACGACAAGAGTTTGTTTCTGATAATTCGAACATAGGGCTTAATACTCTAAGAGGAGATTAATCTAGTTATGTCTTTGATGTTTAGAACTATTTTCAATATAAAATCATGCATGTTAACTTGAGCTTCAAACCTGACTACATGTGGTTCCCTAGTGCATGACGCCTTAGTTTATTGATTTACTTCCGTTTAATTCTACCGTTATTGCTTAAATTTAGTGACAACCACCCATTGTATTATGTTTTAGCTTAATTTGACATTAAAAATGAAAGTCGTGCTTTCTGGTCTTTGTGGAATTTGACCCTTGCTATACTTAGATATGTTCTCTGTAGTGTAGATTTTTGATTAAAATCATGAGCCTATGAAATATGTTGACAAAAAAAGTTATTTTTATTATATGAATAGTAAAATGTAGATGATGAATAGTAAATTTTCTTGAGATATGTTCATTGCAATATTAAATTATT
Organism: Iberis pinnata; assembly: GCA_900406425.1. Classification (NCBI taxonomy): domain Eukaryota; kingdom Viridiplantae; phylum Streptophyta; class Magnoliopsida; order Brassicales; family Brassicaceae; genus Iberis; species Iberis pinnata. Next base: position 22,845 of record OVBE01003793.1, read on the forward strand.
TGTGTAAATAACTAAAAATATATAATTCAGTATTAAAAATTAAAGATGTATATATTTTTGAAAATTAGAAAACAAAAGTATTTATTTTATAAAGGAAAAATAAAATATATTTCTCTCTTACATGGTCACTCAGGATTTCATAAGATCTAAACTACATCGAGATTATGAGTTTAACTCTAAAAGATGTACTTTATTTATATTACAGTTTATGAGTTAGATCATAAGTCTTTCTAGCACAAAGAAAACATATATGATTTAAAGGTGTATAGAATATCGAGTGAGAAAGATATTAGAGAACGACATATGTTTGAGTTTTATGTCTATTTGTACCAGTGGCGGATGCAATAAGGTGATAATGGGTGCAAATGAACCCATTAAAATAAAATTATTTTACTTATTATAAATCTTTTAAATACATTTGTACATTTGAACTTCATTCAATTATAAGTTTGATCCCAATCCAATTTACTTTTTTTTTGTGTGAATCCAATTTACTTTTGATTATGTTGCATTAATATATTTATTTTGATCCCATTAAATAAACTTTATGGATTCGCCAGTGATTTATAGGGAAATAATTATGATATGTATGTATTATATATTTATCTTCTATATTTATGTTAATTTTCCTTATTTTCAAATTCTTTTTATTCTCTCGATGAATTTTGACATTCTTCCTTGGGGTTGATAAGTAAGAGATTGTGAAGGCGGTATCTTAGGGGGTGTATTCAAACAAACATTTAATATGATTTGATATGATTTGAGTTTTAGTGTGTTTTTAGGTGATTTTAAGTGAATTAGGAAATCCATGTGATTTGTTTTAAAATTTTCTACAATCCCACCTAAAACCATGTAATTTGAGATTTTGTATTTTTAACTAAGAAAATCCACTGAAATACCATCAAATCACCAGAAATCTACTACTTAACATATTTCCAATAACAATAGATTTTATGAGACTTTTTAAAATCACTAATCCAATAACACTGGATTTTGTGAGACATTTTAAAATTCTTGTTAAAATAACAGTGAATTTGCCAACTTAACATAAATCATTCCAAATTCCACATTCATTACACCCCCAAGCTTATACTCACAATCTTTTCATATTTTTTAACCCAATCACACTTTAAGCACTTTATTTATTTAAAAGGTTCTACGGCCATTTAATTTTTTTTCTCCCTTTTTTAAAGAAAAAAAAGTTTCTTTACCAAAACAGTAGGCTTTAAAGTTTCAAACATTATTATTTTATATTTTTATTTTACCCCTAAATTCTTTAAACTTACTGATAAATTTGTATGTAATTTAAAATACTTTTTTTACTCCGTTTATATTCACCTTTTATTATCATTTTTTAGAAAACTATAATTAAAAAATTATTAGATTTGATTACCATATCATATTAATTTGGTGAATATATCTATATAACTTGCAAGATATATTAGTTCATGCGTTTTTCTTTAAATGACCATATAAATTCAGTTACAATGAAAACTTCAAACATACAAATCTAACATGCATTATAATTTCCATAAAATCTATCTTTATAGTTTATTGGAAAAAAAATATTTCATATTAATATGTTAAAATTACATGTTCTAGAGTTATAGTTACCAATCAAATTTTTAGTTTCTACAACCAAAATTTCTAAGCAAAAAGTGTAGAATAACACTCTACAACCACGTCATGACCAATTAGCCTTTTTATCTCTCTATTTCTTGTTAAAAGGTATTCTACTAAAAACATATAATTTTATATCCAGATTTAGACTTTTTACCAAAATCTCAATTTCTCATACCCAAATCAAAGCCCAAACAAAAAACATTACAAACAAAAACCAGAAACTCATTATTCATTTAACCTAAGCTAACCCAAGATCCCTACCCTTGTTAGGGATTATAGCCGCAGTTAAAATCCAAAACTAAGGTTAGATTAGATCATCAAGCAGACCCAAAAACCCTAGGCAGCTGTGCCAAGACCTAGCTGCGGACGTTGCCAGATCTGCTTCTCCGGCGGCCGGTTTGGTATAGTGGAGATTTATAATTTGATCGGGATACAACGCTAAATCTGGTATTAAATTGTTAAATAGTAAGTGACTAGTTAAATGAGTTAAGCTATTTTCTACGATACTAGGTTTGATCACCAGCACGATCTCCAACCGTCTTACAAGTCTTAGCTACGGCCCTACCTCACCGTGTTACACTCTTCGTCAACATTGGCTTCAACTTCATGGATGATTATCATTGTCTTCTGATTATAACCTTCTCATCTGCTTCCGGCATTACCAACCTTACCAGAACATATCTCGTCTAACTTGTCTTGCTCCTATAGGTGGTGTTCAATGGTTTGTACTCTTTTTCCTATTGCTAGTTTTATCCCATTGGATTTTCTAGTAGTAAGTTTTAATGAGGCATCATTTGAGCACAATCTACACTTAAGGACTTCTCTTACATGCTTATGCCTTTCTAATTATTATATTTTTTCATTCTCTTTGTACATATGAATCTTTTTTAGTTGATAAATAAATTTATCATTTCATCATAAAAAAATGAGTTAAGCTATTTTCACGATTCTTCGTGTGCTATTTATGTTGTCTTGTTCTTATCTAAACTTTATAATGCACTACAAAAAATGAGTTTACATCACTAAAATTGTATCGCAAAAGTAAATAATTTTAAATTAAAACACTTATTACCAAATGATACTAAAGTTTTGATTTTACATAAATTAGAAGAAATGTTGTTATTTTAAAAATATTAACATCAATTCAAATAAAATTGATAAAAATTACTTTATGATTTGTATAATTTTAGAAATTTAACATAAATTAACATTGTTTTTTTAAAGTAATATAAAAATATAAATTCACATTAATTAATAATTTATATATATTTTTTCTATAATTAACATCAATTAAAACTTGGTGTTAATATTATGACAATCTTAAGGAGTATATATGTATATATATATA
>OVBE01003794.1:0-25813 GCA_900406425.1 Iberis pinnata
TTCGGACCATACTTTAGTCTCGTCCATACCCAAGATTGACTAAAGTTGTTAAGCCATGTTTAGTAAAACATTAGCCAAGTTACTCTTTGGCTTATGTTGGCTTGTTGTTAAACCGAGTCAAGTTAAGGACNCCGGTAATTGAGAAAACCAGGCCAAGTGGCTCAGTTATAATGGTCCAACCAAGTTGCTCTTCGGTTGGTATTAACAATATGATCTAGAGTCTTGGTTAAAGGATCCTCGATTTAGTCATATTGATCAAAATGTAGAATAAGCTTGAACTATGACAAAGTTGCTCTTTGGTCTTAGTCTCAACCAAAATTAGAACTTTATGCCAAGTTACTCTTCGGCTAAAGGAAAACCAAGTCAAGAAAAGGCCAAGTTACTCTTTGGACCTCACTTGTCTCGGCTTAGTTGTCTAGACCATCTCAAGAATGGCCTAAAAGTTGTTGAAAAATACATCAAGCATTGTCCTTAAGTTGTAAGACTGAGACAAGCTTTGGCCAAGTTACTCTTCGGCCTTATATTGAGTCTCGACAAGATCAAAATCCTTGGCCAAGTTTCTCTTCGACCAAGGGAGATAAGAGTCAAACTCTAAAGTAGTTTCGGCCTTGTGTTCTAAGGCTAAGTCTTGACCAAAAGTTGTCTCAGCTTAGGACTTGGACCGTGGTCCTTTCCAAAATTCTTCGCGGTCCATTGTGGCCGTTTCAAAACTGTTTTAAAACTTAGTGCGAGAACCAAGGGTAATAAAGAGTAAAACTCTTTGGCCCTTGATGAATCCAAGCACTTAAGGAAAATATTTCAAAACGATAGTGTGAGAGCCAAGGATAAGAAAGAGTAAAACTCTTTGGTCCTTGATGAATCCAAATACTTGGATTCTTTCAAAAAGTCTAATGTGTGAGAACCAAAGATAATAAAGGATAACTCCTTTGGTATTTGATGAATCCATAACACTTAGAAAATATCTTAAATCCCTCCTTGTTATGTTGCGAATTGAGAGCGTTGAGCCATGCTCATGATGAATCTAAAATCCTAACATAACATTTTGGATATGATTCATGGTTAACCATGATAAACCATCTATTCTCTTGAAAGTCTCATATAATGGACTAACTACTTTACTTTTATTTCTTGTAGGAATCTTTAAAGGTGAGGGGGAGTCTCATGAAAATTCACCAACCCCACTTAAAAAGGCCTATTTGGCCGAAGTGTATCAAATGGTAAATGGCCAATTTCTAAACTCAAAACTCCTTTAAGATTAAGCTTTGCATTTATTATCATATTCAAAACATTTAAGATTGTCTAGAATATCTTGATATGTTTTCTTAGCTAGCTATTGGAAGTTGCCTTAAGATGTTTATGCATTTATGATCATGGTTTTGCCTAAATTTCTCTAGATATTGTTAAATTCTGTCTAGGGTAGATTCAAAAGGTTTCTGTTTGATGTTTGCTTGTGGCTAATGTCTAGGTTAAAAGTTCTAGCTTGTTCTCACATGCTTATCGTTCCTACATAAAAGAATCTTAAATCTATTCTCACTTAAAAGATGAGCTTAAAATGTTCTTTTTGGTTGCATTAAATGTTTGCAAAAGTCTATTCTCAAGCTCTTAGTCATTGATGTTTAGAAAATCTAGATTTCTTGCCTAAGTTGCTTTTTTTTGCAATTCATTGCATATAATCGATTTGATTGATAATTAGCATCATATACTAATGGATGTTTGGTTGATTGATGTGTAGATAACTCTCCACCTTAATCATGAAGGGGGGAAACCAAGAAACACTCATGATCAAGGTGTCTCGTCCAAAGAGCTAACCAAACAAAGGTCTTGGCCACAAGAAGCATCAAGAAGAGATCTCGGCCAAAACTTATGTTACATAGAGCTATCGGGCCAAGTTTTCAAGATCGAGCCATCAAGCCAAGTTTTTGAAGAACATCGAGCTAACGGGCCAAGTTTTGACATCGAGCCATCGAGCCATCTTTTGAGAACAACATCAATCCATCAGGCCAAGTTTTTCAAGATCGAGCCATCGAGCCAAGTTTTTGAAGAACATCGAACTATCGGGCCAAGTTGTGAAATCGAGCCATTAAGCTATCTTTTGAGAAAAACATCAAGGTATCGGGCCAAGTTGTGTGCATCATCGAGCTATCGAGCCAAGTTGTCAAGATTGAGCCACCGAGCCAAATTTTGAACAACATTGAGCCATTGAGCCAAGTTGTGTGTAACATCAAGCTATCGGGCCAAGTTGTCAAGATCGAGCCATTGAGCCAAGTTTTTGAACATTATTGAGCTACCGAGCGGAGATGTGGTAAGATCGAGCCATCGGGCCAAATCTTTGCACATCATCGAGCCATCGGACCCAGAATGGGTAATGGATTGAGCCACTATCGAGGAACTTCACGATAAGGGACTCTCGGCCAAATTCAACAACCTATCGACCAAAATCAGTTTACAAGGGCTATTTTGGATAAGGAAAAACCCAAACGAAGAACTAGAGTCGTTGGACAAATTTTGGATGAGCGACTTACTCACAATTGTTACCATGCGCATACTCGAGCCAACTATGCGCATGACTCACGATAACCATCGAGAAACTTCAAAAATTTGAAGATTCGACCAAAACCAATGGACTATAAACCAATCAAGTTTGCTCGAGCCATTTGAAGTGGGGAAGACTCTTGAAGAAGTTTTATAGCCATGGGATAAGTTTTGGCCGAACATTCCACATTTGGATTGAAGGATGATCATGTTAATATGATCAAGATGGGACTAATGGCTCATGAAGCCAAAATCAGAAGAGAACAAAGGAAAAGGGTCTTAGAATAACCATTAGAAGAAGTGGTAGTCCAAGAGGCTATCATTCGTGAAGATCAAGGTAATGCATTGCATGTGATGGTTAAATTTTAGAAGTGGGTAGAATATACACATGTGCACTCCAAAGCACTTTCTGATCGAACCAAGAGGGTGATTGATGTGACAAGAGCAAATGAAGAAGATCTAGAGATGGTTGGAAGGATCCATCAAGAGGAGGCTGAAGCTTACATTTTCAACAACTTATCCTTGAAGATTGACGAACCCGGTAACATGCACTAGGTAACCTTGGTGATGATCTTGTACTATTTTCCTTAGGCAGCGATTTTGGAAGGTAGGAGGTTCTTTGCCAAGGTTTTTAACGAGGCAAGGTCATTGCTACGCTGGGTTATCTAAATGATGTTACAGAGGGAATAATGTGCAAGTCACAATGACTTTTGCACTAGATTTTATAGGCGCACCAAACAGGTTCCTATTTAGGAAGGACGCCTTGATATTTTTAGAATTATGAATAATTCAGACGCTTCGTTGTTTTTATTCAGACGTCTTGTAGTTTTCGTTGGATGCCTTGTTGTTCCTAAATTTCGACCTAAACTTTGTTTTAATGGAGATCCCTAGTTCCTTTTCTAGGGACACACGAAATATGAATGAAAAAGAAAAGAAAAGAACGCTTCTAAGTTCTTGAGAGATCAAAGCATCTCTACATAGTTTGATTGAGAAAATTAAGCCCATTCCTCTTATAATCTGTGTGATTCCAAGAGAAAATCTATCCATCAAGGTGTAAATCATCACCCCTTGAGTCGGCAATCATCTACATCACTACCATCCTTCACGGCACCACCTTCATCTCTAATTTCTGTTTCGTCTGATCATCACTTCACCAGCATCTGTCACAACATCATCTCCATCATATACACACGTTTCTTGCATCATATTCTGATTTTCCAGCCATAGATCATCCATTCTCCATCAAATCATCAAAAGGGCAGCCTTTGCTTTGGAGTAGATTACCTAGGATCACATCACGTGGTATCAGAGCCAACTCTGAACCAGAGGCTAAGCACAACCTTCTAAACCCTACCTCTATCGCATACAATCTGTTTTTCATTGTATTTTGTGTTTTTGTTGCTGTGTTCATTGTTAGGGTTCGAATTATTCATTGTTTTCTTTCGGTTCCCTTGTGTTGGTTAATCTGAAATCTGTTTTGGTATAGTATAGTTGTTGTTTTTTGTGTTTAACTAATTGTTGAACCATTGCTGAATCATTGCTGAATCATTGCTGTTTGTATGCTTAATTCATTGTTTAATCATTGTAGAATCATTGCTGTTTTGGAAGTGTTTTAAGTGTTGTTTTGTGTTATTTAAATTGCTGTTTGAGATTAGATCATAGCATATTTGTTCTTAACTCATTGCTGAATCGAATTGCTGTTTTGTGATTAGTTTCTTGCTGAAGTTTCGTGATTGATATAGCAGCTTTCAACTTGAATTTGTTGTTGTCTTTGTGATTTATTCTTGTCTGAATTTTCTTAGGAATGATCTCGTGTAGGAGTTTGTTGTAGTTTATGGTTTTCGCTTCTCATATAGCTTGTTTCGTTGAGTTGTTGCATCTATTTCAGACTTGTTACATCATTGGATTAATAGGATTGTTATAGTTAGATCGACTCTTGATTTTTTGAGGATTTCCATCAATCTGTAATTTTCCATTTTATGTGCTTTTTGCGATTTCCTTTAGAAAAATTAATGCGTGTTGTTCTTGGAATTCCAGGCACACTTAAGGGATCACGACCTTATAGTTATAAAGAACTATGTAGAAGCATCCCATCATTTCATGGGTACCGAGACCCAACTAGATATGCATCATGGGAGAAGGGGATGTATTACGCCTCAAAATACCAATGCCTCACAGAACGTGAGCTACTAAGAGCTGTTGTTTCAAGTTTCCGAGACTATGGGCATAGGTGGTGGAGAAGGGAAGAGATGAAACGGTGGCCTAGGCAACCTATTGAAGAATGGACAGAACTCAGATCCCTCATGAGAAAGAAGTACGCTCCAAACGTTCAGTCTAAGCCAACTACTCGAGCTGCACAGAAACATCAAGAAACTTACAACCGAGTTAAAGATCAAAGGGTTAAAGAGGAAAACATTGAGCATGTCTCAGTATCTGTCGTTTCAGATGATAACAAAGAGGAAGGAGCTGAAAAAGATGTTCAAAAATCCCTTTATGAAGAAGTGTGCAAGAATCAAGAGTTAGAATCTTGGCTTGAATCTTATTAACCCAAGACCACATGAGGCTCCTCGTGTAAGTAGCTCTATAGGATGGGGACTTGGATATGTCCTTGAGATTATCCGAATTCTTTTCATCTTAGAAGCCTTTTTCTTCTATAAAATGCAAATCCCTTGAAGTAAATATCTTCCTTGTCTCTGGTACATAGCACTTATACCCTTTTTGAGTTGTGGAATAACCAATAAACATGGCTTTGACACTCTTAGCATCTAACTTGTTCCTTTGTTCACCTAAAATTAATACAAAACAAACACACCCAAACACCTATAAGTGATTTATTGAAGGTTTAACTTTTTTCAATACCTCAAAGGGAGACACATCTCCAAAAAATTTGGTTGGTATTCGTTTGATCAAGTAACAAGTTGTCACAACCGCATCAGACCAGAATTTCTTTGGAACATTCTTATGAAACATCATTGATATTGCCACCTCCATTAAGTGCCTATTCTTTCTTTCAGCTACACCATTTTGTTGTGCTGTGTATGGGCAGCTAGTTTGGTGTAGAAGTCCATGTTAGGCTAGATGTTGCTTGAATGCAATGATTGTATATAATCACCACCATTATCTGATCTGAAAATTTTAATAACATCAAGAACACTTGAGGAGAAGGAGATGGACGAAAATAGAGAAAGAAAGGATTAGATCCTCTTAATTAATTATATTTAAGGTTTACAAGAGATTCAATAAACAAATACATAGCCCTTGCCTGACCTTGCGTGTCTTAGGAAACATAAAAAGCAGAAAGCATAAAGTAAAAGCACATTTAATGCTGAAAAACGCTCCTCCTTTTTGTGCATGTATCACTTCACTCGTTAGTCCAAAATTGGCAATCTTATTATATCCGTTGGAAAGATAATTTCAAGGCCTACAATTTTCTGAAGGACCCAAGCCAAAATTCGTAGAGGAACTACTTGTAAACTTCTAATCTTTGAATGACAGTAATTCTGGCCGAAACTATCTTGAATCATTGATCTTCATTATTCAGTACTACTCCTCAAGCTTAACCATGATGAAAGGATAAGATTGGAACCTTGAAGAGCTACCTCATTAAAAACTTCAATATGGAAAACCACATGGGAAAAACCATATTGAGGGAAAAAGAGTATAGCCTCCAAGGTAAGGATCTCCTAGGCTTTTAAGAGAGTTGTGAGTCCAAGTTTCTCATGGATGAACTCACAAACCTTTAAACTCGCTACCTTGGTAAATATATCGACCAACTGATCTGAACTTATAGTTTAACAAGGTAGAATTACTCCTTGCTCAACCATTTGTCGAACCTTGTGACAGTCAACCTCTATGTGCTTTGTCCTCTTATGAAAAAAATTGTTGGAAGAAATATGAATGGCTGCTTGATTATCACAATACACTGTGATAGGTAACTTGGTCTCTATGCCCAAATCCTTTAATAAACATTTGAGCCAAACCAATTCATTTGTAAGATTTCTCATTGCTCTATATTCAGCTTCAGCACTTGAACATGATACAATCTTCTGTTTCTTGCTTCTCCAAGTTACCAAGTTGCCTCCTATGAATGTGAAATAGCCAGTTGTTGATTTTCTATCCACTCTATCACCAGCCCAATCTGCATCACAATACCCCACAATTTATGTGCTTTTGTTGCAACCCATCCAAATGCCTTGACCAGGAGCTCCCTTTAAGTATCTTAGAATTCTATCAACCATCTTTCAATGGTACATCTTTGGGGAATGCATGTGTTGGCTAACCTGATTCACAGCAAAACAAATGTCAAGTCTAGTAATTGTTAGATAAATTAGCTTACCAACCATCCTTCTATATTGATGATGATCATCAAAAGGCTCATCTTCATTTTCCCCTTCTCTTGTGACTTTGTATCCTTCTTCAAGTGGAGTCTTGGTTGGTTTAGATCCTAGCTTTTCGGTTTCACTTAAAAGATTAAGAGTATACTTTCTTTGTGATAGAAATAATCCTTCTTTGGATCTACAGATTTCTTTCCCAAGAAAATATTTAAGCTCACCAAGGTCTTTAATATCAAAAACAGATATTAGGAAAAGCTTAGTGGATTCAATTCCTACCTTGTCATCCCCATAGATGATCAAATCATCCACATAGATGAGGATGACAACTATACCTCTTTGGCCTTGAAGGGTCAAGAGTGTGTGATCCGATTCTGATCTTTTGGAGCCTTGTGTTTTCAATGTAGAACTCATCTTGGGGTACCAAGCTCTTGGAGATCGCTTGAGACCATAAATCGCCTTCTTGAGTCTAAGAACCTTCCCTTTAGATACAAAAATTTCCAGCCCTGGTGGTGGATGCATATACACTTCATCCTCCAATTCCCCTTGAAGGAATGCATTTTNTATTTTTGACATCCATCTGCCTAAGACCCCATTCAAGATTAGTAGCCAAGGATAGTATGACCCTTACCGTGTGGAGTTTAGTTACAGGTGCAAAGGTGCCTAAATAGTCCTCTCCATATGTTTGAGTAAACCCTATTGCAACAAGCCTAGCCTTATATCTATGCACATCTCTATTGCTCTTGTACTTAATTATAAAGACCCACTTTGAGCTCACAGCCTTCTTTCCTTTTGGAAGAGTTTCTTTAATCCAAGTATTGTTTGTTTTCATAGCTATTAGTTCATTGTGAATGGATTCTTTCCAATCCTTTTGTTCGATAGCCTATTCATAGGATCTTGAAATCTATTCCTGGTCCAATTTGCCAACAAATACTTGATGATCTAAAAGAAAATGAGATAAAGAGTAAACACCTTGGATTGGATGAGCTACTGCCTTGTTGTTGTAGTAAACTCTTGTATTGATCCAATTTGATGGATACTTCCTTATCCTTGTACTTCTTCTCAAAACAAGAGCTTGAGTTTCTTCTTGAGGTAAAAACATCTCTCCTTGGTCATGTGTATTTGACGGTTGATTTCCATTTTGAATTTCTTCTTGAGGTGAAGACATCTCTCCTTTATCATGGGTATTATAAGGTTGATTTACACCTTGGGTTTCTTCTTGAGGTGAAGACATCTCCTCATTATTTGTGACTAACTCCCCCTCATTATTGACTTCCTCATTGCCTCCCTCGTGATCAAGGGGAGTGTCATCTAAATTTGATTGAGAAGTTGGAATATCCCCCACTTTTGGAGCCTCTTGAGTTACTCAAAGCCTCATGTGGTCTTTTGTTAAAAAGATTCAAGCCAAGATTCTCAAGTATGTGCCTTAGGTTAGTAGCTCTATCGGATGAGGACTTGGATATGTCCTTGAGATTATCCCAATTGTTTTCATCATAAAAGCCTTTTTCTTCTCTAAAATGCACATCCCTTGAAGTTAATATCTTCCTTGTCTCTGGTACATAGCACTTGTACCCCTTTTGAGTTGTGGAATAACCAATAAACATGGCTTTGACCTAGAATTAATACAAAACAAACACACCCAAACACCTGTAAGTGATTTATTGAAGTCTTAACTTTTTTCAATACCTCAAAGGGAGACACATTTCCCAAAACTTTGGTTGGTATTCGGTTGATCAAGTAACAAGCTGTCACAACCGCATCGACCAGAATTTCTTTGGAACATTTTTATGAAACATCATTGATCTTGCCACCTCCATTATGTGCGTATTATTTCTTTCGGATACACCATTTTTTGGTGTGTATGGGCAGCTAGTTTGGTGTATAATTACATGCTAAGCTAGATGTTGCTTGAATGTAATGCTTGTATATACTAACCACCATTATCTGATCTGAAAATTTTAATAACATCAAGAACACTTGAGGAGAAGGAGATGGAAGAAAATAGAGAAGGAAAGGATTAGCTCCTCTTAATTAATTAGAATTAAGGTTTACAAGAGATTAAATAAACAAATACATAGCCCTTGCCTGACCTTGCATGTCTTAGGAGACATAAAAAGCAGAAAGCATAAAGTAAAAGCACATTTAATGCTGAAAAACGCTCCTCCTTTTTATGCATGTATCTCTTCACTCGTTAGTCCAAAATTGGCGTTCTTATATCCGTTGGAAAGATACTTTCAAGGCCTAAACTTTCTGAAGGACACAAAAACAAATTCTTATATGAACTACTTGTAAACTTCCAATCTTTGAATGACAGTAATTCTGGCTGAAATTATCTTGAATCATTGATCTTCATTATTCAGTACTCCCCGTCAAGTTTAACCATGATGAATGGATAAGCTTGGAACATTGAAGAGCTACCTCATTAAAAACTTCAATATGGAAAACCACATGAGAAAAACCATATTGAGGGAAAAAGAGTATAACCTCCAAGGTAAGGGTCTCTTAGGCTTTTAAGAGAGTTGTGAGTCCAAGTTTCTCATGGATGAACTCACAAACCTTTAAACTCGCTGCCTTGGTAAATATATTGGCCAACGGATCTGAACTTCTAGTGTAACAAGGTAGAATTACTCCTTGCTCAACCGTTTGCCAAACCTTGTGACAATCAACCTCTATGTGCTTTGTCCTCTCATGAAAAACATTGTTGGAAGAAATATGAATGGCTACTTGATTACCACAATGCATTGTGATAGGTGACTTGGTCTCTATGCCCAAATCCTTTAATAAAACTTTGAGCCAAACCTGTTCATTTGTAAGCTTTCTCATTGCTCTATATTCAACTTCATCACTTGAACATGATACAATCTTTTGTTTCTTGCTTCTCCAAGTTACGAAGTTGCCTCCTATGATGTGCAATAGTCAGTTGTTGATTTTCTATCCACTCTATCACCAGCCCAATCTGCATCACAATACCCCACTATTTCTATGCTTTTGTTGTAACCCATCCAAATGCCTTGACCAGGAGCTCCCTTTAACTATCTTAGAATTCTATCAACCATCTTCTAGTGATACATCTTTGGGAATGGCATGTGTTGGCTAACCTGATTTACAACAAAACAAATGTCAAGTCTGGTAATTGTTAGATAAATTAGCTTACCAACCATCCTTCTATATTGATGATGATCATCAAAAGGCTCATCTTCATTTTCCCCTTCTCTTGTGACTTTGTATCCTTCTTCAAGTGGAGTCTTGGCTGGTTTAGATCCTAACTTCTCTGTTTCACTTAAAAGATCAATAATATACTTTCTTTATGATAGAAATAATCCTTCTTTGGATCTACAGATTTCTATCCCAAAAAAATATTTAAGCTCACCAAGGTCTTTAATATCAAAAACAAATTTTAGGAAAAGCTTAGTGGATTCAATTCCTACCTTGTCATCCCCAGAGATGATCAAATCATCCACATAGATGAGGATGACAACTATACCTCTTTGGCTTTGAAGGGTCGAGTCTGTGATATGATTCTAATCTTTAGAAGCCTTGTGTTTTCAATGTAGAGCTCAGCTTGTGGTACCAAGCTCTTGGAGATCGCTGGAGACCATAAAACACGTTCTTGAGTCTAAGAACCTTCCCTTTAGCTGCAGAACTTTCCAGCCCTGGTGGTGGATGCATATACATTTCATCCTCCAATTCCCCTTAAAGGAATGTATTTTTGACATCCATCTGCCAAATACCCCATTCAAGATTAGTAGCTAAGGATAGTATGACCCTTACCGTGTGGAGTTTAGTTACAGGTGCAAAGGTGCCTAAATAGTCCTCTCCATATGTTTGAGTAAACCCTATTGCAACAAGCCTAGCCTTATATCTCTACACATCTCCATTGCTCTTGTACTTAATTGTAAAGAACCACATTGAGCTCACAACCTTCTTTCCTTTTGGAAGAGTTTCTTCAATCCAAGTGTTGTTTGTTTTCATAGCGCTTAGTTCATTGTGAATTGCTTCTTTCCAATCTTTTTTCCATAGCCTCTTCATAGGATCTTGGAATCTGTTTCTGGTCCAATTTGCCAACAAATATTTGATGATCTAAAGGAAAATGAGATAAAGAGCAAACCCCTTGGATTGGATGAGCTACTGCCTTGTTGTTATAGTAGACTCTTGTATTGATCCAGTTTGATGGATACTTCCTTATCCTTGTACTTCTTCTCAAAACAGGAGCTTGAGTTTCTTCTTGAGGTAAAAACATCTCTCCTTGGTCATGGGTATTTGAAGGTTGATTTCCAACTTGAATTTCTTCTTGAGGTGAAGACATCTCTCCTTGATCATGGGTATTAGAAGGTTGATTTACATCTTGANTGACTAACTCCCCCTCATTATTGACTTCCTCATTGCCTCCCTCATGATCGAGGGGAGTGTCATCCAAATTTAATTGAGAAGTTGGAATATCCCCCCACTTTTGGAGCCTCTTGAGTAACACGAGGAGCCTCATGTGATCTTGGGTTAATAAGATTCAAGCCAAGATTCTCAAGTATGTGCCTTAGGTTAGTAGCTATATCGGATGGGAACTTGTATATGTCCTTGAGATTATCCCAATTATTTTCAGCATAGAAGCCTTTTTCTTCTATAAAATCCACATCCCTTGAAGTTAATATCTTCTGTGTCTTTGGTACATAGCACTTGTACCCCTTTTAAGTTGTGGAATAACCAATAAACATGGCTTTGTCACTCTTAGCATCTAACTTGTTCCTTTGTTCACCTACAACTAATAAAAAACAAACACACCCAAACACTTATAAGTGATTTATTGAAGGCTTAAGTTTGTTCAATACCTCAAAGGGAGACACATCTCCCAAAACTTTGGTTGGTATTCGGTTGATCAAGTAACAAGCTGTCACAACCACATCATACCAAAATTTCTTTGGAACATTTTTATGAAACATCATTTATCTTGCCACTTCCATTAAGTGCCTATTCTTTCTTTCGGCTACACCATTTTGTTGTGGTGTGTATGTGCAGCTAGTTTGGTGTAGAATTCCATGCTAAGCTAGTTGTTGCTTGAATGCAATGCTTTTAAATGCATCTAGCACCCTATCCTTAGAAGGCATTAAGGTCAACCAAGTATACTTTCATTTTTCATCAATAAAGGTAAAAAAGTACTTAAGATGATCCCTAGATTCACAAGGTGCTGTCCAAACATCAGAATGTACTAAATCAAAGCAATTTTCATAAATAGTTGTAGACTTAGGGAACACAGATCTATAATGTTTCCCAAGTATACAAGATTCACAATCATTATTACCAAAAGATACATTAGGCATTATAATATTCAAAGCTGTAACATGAGGATGGCCTAATCTAGCATGCCAAATAACATTTTTCACATTAGCATTAACATTAGCTGAAAAACCAGAATGCAAATAAGGGTTTTTCATTTGATCTCCAAGCACATATAACCCTTCTTTTGTTTCTCCTTTACCAAGGATTTTCCTTGTCTCAATATCCTGAAAAGAAACATTGTTAGGACTGAAAATGACATTGCAATTTAGATCTTTAGTAACCTTACTCACAGACAAGAGGTTCGATGTAAAATTTGGCATATATAATGCCTTAGATGGCTTATCAAACAGATTAAGTTCTCGTATGCCTATAATGGGTATTCTATATCCATTAGCAATAATAACATTCCCTATATCGGGTTCTAACTTACTAAGCAATTCAAAATTATTAACCATATGGTGTGAAGCACCTCAATCAATAACAAGAGGCTTAATAGGATAATGAGTATTATAAGATATACCAGACTTGGAAACCTCTTTCCAGGCTTTAATCAAGGCGTCAAGGTCAGACCTTCTTACCAACTCATCATTGTCCATATTCATGGCATGATTTCCCATTGGAGGAGGTATAGAGGGTACAAAAGCTATTGAACTTTCTCCTTGAACTTCCCTTTGAGAGACATTATTTTTGAAGTCCTTAGAAGTTAACCATTTTGGTTTAGAGTGAGGATGTAAGACCCAACACTTTTCTTTGGTGTAGCCACTCCTCCTGCAATGATAGCATATATGATTCTTCTTACTTTTATGCTTAAAGGGTCCTTTGTTGCTGAACCTTACAAGCTTTTGATTTTCCATCCTTAGGAGCTTAAAAGCCAGAGTATGATTAGAAATGAATGGTGAATAACCAGAATGATGAATGAGCTCCAAAATGATTTGGGTGATGTATAAGAACCAAAATAACTAGAATATAGCAATAGAATACGAACTATAATTAAAAAACAACCCAGAATGCAAAATAAGGATAAAATGAAGAGTAAACCCAGATTTTTAGAATACATTGAAGAACCAGATTTAAAGTGAACCAGAATGAGAATAGAAGTAACTATATGGATTTTTAGGAAGATAAAGGTGTATAGGACCTTCAAGTCTCTGATACCATGTTAGATTTCATGAAAAACAGAATGAAAAACATCAAGAACACTTGAGGAGAAGGAGATGGACGAAAATAGAGAAAGAAAGGATTAGATTCTATTGATTAATTAGAATGAAGGGTTATAAGAGCTTAAATAAAAAATACATAGCCCTTGCATGACCTTGCATGGCTTAGGAAACATACAAAGCAGAAAGCATAAAGAAAAAGCACATTTAATGCTGGAAAACGCTCCTCATCTTTATCCATGTATCTCTTCACTACCAACTCTAAATTTGGCGCTATTATATCCATTGGAAAGAAAATTTCAAGGCCTAAAACTTTGCTGAAGGACCCAAGCCCAAATTCGTACAGGAACTACTTGTAAACTTCCAATCTTTGAATGACAGTAATTCTGGCCGAAATTATCTGAAATCATTGATCTTCATTATTCAATAAACAGATCCTTGAAAGCTTGTCTCTTGTGAGTCCAAGTTTCATGCTGAATCCAAAGTGGGAAGAGAACCATGAAAGCTTTGTTCTTATCCCTTCTTTAATATCAAGAAAGAACCTTGATTTATATGCTTTCATAAGCATAAAAAGTCATAAGAATATGTCTTGGTTAAAGAGATCCATAGTCTCTTTGTTATATATATAAAACATAAGAGATTATGTTGAATCTGAATGTTTAAAGGAGAAGAACCATGATTTTTTTTTTTACTCTTATGAGTTTAAGAACATGATGAATCTTAGCTTCTCAAGGGACAAAACCCCTGGTTTTATATTGAATGTGATCCATGACTTCTTTACTTTCATAAGTTCAAGAAGCATGTTGAATCCATTCTGTCCAAAGGAAAGAGAACCTTGTATCTTTTGTTTAAATAAGCAAAAGGAACATGTTGAATCCAAAATCCTTGTTTAGAAAGAGAACCATGAACATTTCACATTATAAGTGTTAGTGTCATGTTGAATCCAAAAAGAAGGATGAACCCAAAATCAATGGAGAACCATTTAAATGATGATGAATCCGAATTGGTTTTGGGAACATTCTCAAGCTTCAAAAGCATAGGCAATGACCAAGAACATTCAAACAAGCTTGAAAATTGTGAGCCTTAAGGGATAGTGAACCAAGTTACTATAAAGTAACCTGTTGAATCCAAAGTCTCCGTTCTAATTGGTTTCCAAACTATCAGAGGTTTAGCCTCTAGTTTTTAAATCTTTTCAATAGGATGAGCCGAGACAAGTTGGGCTAAGTTACTCCTCAGGCCATACTTGAGTCTCGGCCATACTCAAAAATTATTGACTAAAGTTGATTAAGCCATGATTAGTCAAGCATTAGCCAAGTTACTCTTCGGCTTGTGTTGGCTTGTTGTTTAGCCGAGTCAAGACAAGGCCAAGTTTCTCTTCGGTTTTCCTTAACAATATGATCTAGAGTCTTGGTTAAAGAATCCTCAATCTAGTCATATTGAGCAAATTGTGAAATGAGATTGAACTAGTACAAAGTTGCTCTTCGGTCTTAGTCTCAACCAAAATCAACACTTTATGCCAAGTTGCTCATCGGCTAAAGTAAAATCGAGTCAAGAAAAGGCCAAGTTACTCTTCGGACCTTACTTGTCTCGGCTAAGTTGTCTAGATCATCTTAAAATATGGCCTAGAAGTTATGAAAACAATACATCAAGCATTGTCCTTAAGTTGTAAGACCAAGACAAACTTCAGCCAAGTTACTCTTCGGCCTTAGATTGAGTCTTGGCAAGTTCAAAACCCTTGGCCAAGTTGCTCTTCGGCCAAATGGAATAAGAGTCAAATCTCTAAAGTTAGTCTCGGCCTTGTTCTCTAAGCCTAAGTCTTGACCAAAAGTTGCCTCGGCTTAGGACTTGGACCTTGGTCCTTTCAAAATTCTCTTCGGTCCATTGTGACTATTTTAAAACGTTTTACAAAATCATAGTGTGTGAACCAAGGATAATAAAAAGTTAAACTCTTTGGTCTTTGATGAATCCAAACACTTGAAGTGTTTCAAAATCCTACGATGTAAGAACCAAAGATAATAAAAGAATTATCCCTTTGGTCTTTGTTGAATCTAATCACTTAGGAAAATGTTTAAAATCAGCCTTGATATGTAGAGGGTTGAAAACCATGAATAATTGTTCATGATGAATCAAAAACCCTCACATATTCCTCTTGGAAATGACTCATGGTGGACCATGATGATCCATTCATTCTCTTAAGCTATGCCATTTGTTCTTATGATTAGAAGTATATAGGTTGCCTAGAATACTTCTGTTTGTTTTTAAAATGATTGCCTAAGCTAGCTATTGGAATTTGCCTTAAAATGCTTATGATTGTTTATGCATGTATGATCATGGTTTTACCTAAGTTGCTCTAGATTTGATTAAGATTCAGTCTAAGGAGGACTTAAGATGATTGTGTATGTTGTTTGTTTGCGGCCTAAGTCTAGTTTCTTGTAAAGTTCTAGGCTTTCATGAGCAATGGTCATCCATGAACGAATCTTAAATATATTCTCACTTACTTGTTACGCTTATCTGGCTTTTATGGTTGTATGAATTGTTTGCAAAAGTCTATTCTCAAGCTATTAGTCATTGTTAACTTAGAAAACATTTGTTTCTTGCCTAGGTTGCTTTCTTTTTGCAATTCATTTCACATAACCTGTTTGATGAATATTAGCATCACATACTAACTTATTCCTTGTTAATTGATGTAGATAAGTATCCACCTTAACCATGAAGGGGGGGGGGGATAAAATAAAACAATCATGATCAAGGTGTCTCGGACAAGGCGGCTCAAAAAGCCTAAGTCAAGTCCAAAATCAAGTTGTCTCAGAAAAGTGGAACGGAAAAGACTCATGGTGTCAAAAGAATGCAACATAGATCTATCAGCCCAAATTGTGCTAAAAGAATGCATCATAAAGCTATCGGGCCAGGTCGTCAATATCGAGCCAGGCCTAGTGAACGATGCGCTTGCTTTTAAGGACAATGCGCAAACGTTTATAACCAAGGACCTTCAGAAAAATCAAGCATCTTCCTACTCAAAATATGTCACTATAGTCATAGTGGAGTAATGAAGCCTCCAGAAGAAGAAATTCTCAAAAATCCGGTCTTATGAACATTCTGGCCCATAAACAGTCAAGAAACGTGAAAGAAGAACATAAATGGTCAAATGATAGGATTCTCGGCCTTAATCAGCATCCTCTCTACAAAAATTGGTTTCTGTGAGCTTTTTTCAATAAGGAAGCTTCTGGAAAAAGAAATACAACATTTGGAGATAATTCGGCTGAGTGTCCCATATGTTTGCCATATAAGCGCATCAACGATGCGGAGAATTGTAAAAGTAGGCCTCTCGACCATAATCAGCAGCTTCTCTGTTAAAATTGGTCTCACTAAGTCATTTTTAATGAAGAAGCTTCTGGGAAAAGGATCATGGCCGTTGGAGCTATATTAGTCGAGTTGCCCACATTTCTATTGAAGAATGGATATATGTGCACTCAAAGGAACTTTCTGATCAAACCAAGAGGTTGATTTATACAAATGAAAATTTTCTGGATCCTATACTTAAAAAGGAAGAATATAAAAGTGGTTTCATCTTAATCAAAGGTCGGATGAAGAAATTATAAGAGTTTCAAACTGAAGGAGGCTGAAGAAGAAAGTTTCGGACATAGGTCCAGTATTTCTAAGTTTCTATCCAAACCAGGAGGAACCAATTCATGAAATTAATTTTTGTGAAAACTAGACTCATTTTTGAGTTTAGGGAAGGTGGACAGGACTTCAAAGCCTTAAGGATCAAGGAGTTACCGCCTGTTCAAAACAGATGATTAAATCTGGCAGATTCTGCCGGTTCTTGATGAATGGGGCCTTCACCCAAGTCAATTGTGTTCTACTTAAAGAAGATGGTGTCACATTGAATAACAGAAGAGTAGTCACTAAAATGAAGCAAAGATCCAAAAGCCTAAATACATAAAGGATTTGGCCAAATCCCCTAACCATAAGTCTATACTCTTTTTCCCTTAGTGAAGTTTTATCCCAAGAGGGTTTCTTCACTAAGGTTTTTAATGAGGTAGGTCTTTATGGTTCCAATCTTAAACCATTCATCAAGGTTAAGATTGAGGAGGAATATTAAAGAACCCCTAATCTTGAGGATCTATACTCTTTTTCTCTTAGTGATGTTTTATCCCATGAGGTTTTCTTCACTAAGGTTTTTAATGAGGTAGATCTTCTCGGTTCCAAGCTTAACCAATTCCCATTGAGTTAAGATTGAGGGGGTGTTGAAATTTGAGTGATTAACTCATTAAGAATGAAGAAGAATGATGTAGAATGATGAAGAATGATTTCTGGACAAATTTGAGTATATAGAGATTTATTAAAGAACGAAATTGTTTTCTCCCAACTTAAACATTACAAATGGAGCGTTAGCTCTATAAATAGAGTTTAGAAAGTAAAGGAAACCCTAAAATGTTAGCAGAATTCGATGCAAGGTGTCCATTTTGCTTTTGCTTTTGGGCATACTTGTACTATAATCCAAGAGTACTTTTTGACCATATTAGCATGAGCCAAACCTTTCTTATGATGAACCAAGACTCTTTTGTGTCTTGATGCATTCCAACGGCTATATTAGCCTTTAAACTTTACCCAAACTTTAATCTGCACATCTTGAGTAATTTCTGAGACTTGATGTACTGAATTTGCACATGAACATTTTCAGAATATAGTGTACTGAAAATTCACAAGTCTTCTTTTGGCTTGACTAATGTATTCCGGATTGTATTGAATTTGCACATTCGGAATACACTGATTTTGCACATCTCATAATCCACATTTGACTTCATATCTTGAGTCTCTGAACTTTGTGTACTGATTTTGCACATCTTCATAACTTGCCCTGATTTGCACATCTTCTGAAAAATGGCTCAGGGTCTTTGGATTTAATGAGATCTTTATCTTCTTTAAATGAGATCTTCATTTTATCATTCACCCTTAAGCTTAACTAAATGGGAATGAGTTAAACTTGGAATCAAGAAGATCTACCTAATTAAAAACCTTAGTGAAGAAAACCTCATGGGATAAAACTTCACTAAGGGAAAAAGAGTATAGACCCTTAAGAGTAAGGGTTCTTCATTTCAATACTCCCCCTCAATTTTTAACCTTGATGAATGGTTTATGATTGGAACCATAAAGATCTACCTCATTAAAAACCTTGATATGTAAAACCTCTTTCGGAGAAAACCATATCAAGGGAAAAAGAGTATAGTCTTATGGTTCGGGGATTTGGCCAAATCCTTCATGTCTTTTAGGATTTTGGATCTTTTCTTCATCTTTATAAGCTACTCTTTTGATCTTCTCATGAGAAACCTTCTTGAAGTAGAACCATTCTTGTTGGGTTATTGTCCCAATCTTTAATAACCGGCATATTCTACCAGATTCGTTCATCTGTCTTGAATAGACCATCACCTCTTGACCATACAGGAAAATTAAGTTCATGAGCTGGTTCCTTGTGGGTTGGACAGAAACTTCGAAATACGGGACCTATGTCCGATATTTTCTTCTTCTTCCTCCTTCAGTTTGAAACTCTTATAAATCCTTCATCCAAACTTTGATTAGGATGAATCAACTTGGAGATTTTTTCCTTTTGATTATAGGTTCCAGAAAATCTTCCTTTGTGTCAATCACCCTCTTGGTTTGATCAGAAATTGCATTTGAATGTACCTATATCCATTCTGTCTATGTCTTTGAATGCGCGTGAATGACCAATATGTGTGACTCTCGGCCAATACTTATCCAACAGCTCTACTTCTTCATCTAGATTCTTCCTTATCCAAAAAGGCCCATGTAAGCTGTATTTGGTAGATAGACAATAAAACTTGGCCGATATCTTCTCTTCGTGAAATTCCTTGATGATTACCGGAAACCAATGCGCATTGTAGGCTTGATATTGCACAAAACTGGCCCGATAGCTCTTAGAACATACCACTTGGCCCGATCGCTGGATGATGCATTCTTCTTGGCCCGATATCTTGATGATCAGGCACCTTGGCCGAACGGCTCAATATTTCACAAAACTGGCCTGATAGCTCTTAGAACACAATACTTGGCCCGATGGCTCTTCTTTCCTTTCTATGGCCAAGAACTATTCCGAGACTACTCCAAGATTAAATTTTGAAGATCTCTTCCTAGAACTTTTCCGAGACTTTTTGAGATTTTGTGATACTTGATTTATGTTTTGGCTTCTTGAGTAGTCTCTTGGACCAACTTCTTGAGCTTCTTTTGGTTTGAATTTGAATGGCTTAACTTCTTGAGTTGTCCTTTGGAATTGGTATCTTTAACCTTCCTTTGAATCAACTTCTTGAGTTGCCTTTGACCGAAACACCTTGATCATGAGTGTCTTTCTTTCTTCCCCCCCCCTTTCATGGTTAAGGTGGAGAGTCATCTACACATTGATCAACAAAGCATTTATTAGTATATGATGCTAATATTCATCAAACAGGTTATCTGAAATGAATTGCAAAAGAAAGCAACTTAGACAAGAAAAAAAGGTTTTCTAAGTTAACAATGACTAAGAGCTTGAGAATAGACTTTTGCAAACAATTCATACAACCAAGTAAGTGATAATATATTTAAGATTCTTGCATGTATGACCATTTCTCATGAAAGCCTAGAACATTAAAAGAAAGTAGACTTAGGCCGCAAGAAAACAACATACACGATATCATCTTAAGTCCTCCTTAGACTGAAACTTAATCAAATCTAGAGCAACCTAAGTAAAACCATGATCATACATGCATAAATAATCATAAACGTTTTAAGACAAATTCCAATAGCTAGCTTAGGCAATCATAAAAAAAAACAGAAGCATTCTAGGAAACCTAGATACTTCTAATCATAACAACAAATGACATAGCTTAACATAAAGGAAAAATGGTTTAGAACTTGGCCATTAGCCATTTGAAATTATTCGGCCATATAGGCCCTTTATGGTGAGACTTGAGAATTTATTTTTGAAATCCCCCTCAGTTTAAAGGTTCCTACAAGGAATGAGAACAACATGGTTAGTCTTTTTTATTAGACTTTCAAGCGAATGAATGGATCATCATTGTCCACCATGAGTCATTTCCAAGAGGAATATGTGAGGGTTTTGGATTCATCATGAAAAATTATTCATGGTTCTCAACCCTCTACATATCAAGGCTGATTTTAAACATTTTCCTAAGTGATTAGATTCAACTAAGACCAAAGGGATTATTCCTTTATTATCTTTGGTTCTTACATCTTAGGATTTTGAAACACTTCAAGTGTTTGGATTCATCAAATACCAAAGAGTTTAACTCTTTATTATCCTTGGTTCACACACTATGATTTTGTAAAACGTTTTTAAATGGTCACAATGGACCAAAGAGAATTTTAAAAGGACCAAGGTCCAAGTCCTAAGCCGAGGCAACTTTTGGTCAAGACTTAGGCTTAGAGCACAAGGCCGAGATTACCTTTAGAGATTTGTACTATAGTCCAAGAGTGCTTTTTGACCACTTTGGCATGAGCCAAACCTTTCTTATGATGAACTAAGACTCTTTTATGTCTTGATGCATTCCAACGGAGATATTAGCCTTTAAACTTTACCCAAACTTTAATCTGCGCATCTTGAGTAATTCCTGAGACTTGATGTACTGAATTTGCACATAAACATTTTCAGAACATAAAGTGTACTGAAAATGCACAAGTATTCTTTTGGCTTGACTAATGTATTCCGGATTATACTGATTTTGCACATCCTGAATACACTGATTTTGCACGTCTCATAATCCACATTTGACTTCAAATCTTGAGTCTCTGAACTTTGTGTACTGATTTTGCACATCTTCATAACTTGCCCTGATTTTGCACATCTTCTGAAAAGTAGCTCAAGGTCTTTGGATTTGATGAGATCTTCATTTTCTTCAAATGAGATCTTCATTTTATCACAAGGCTCTGATATCATGTTAAATTTCACAAAAACATAATGAATAACATCAAGAACACTTGAGGATAAGGAGATGGACGAAAATAGAGAAAGAAATGATTAGATCCTCTTAATTAGATTAGATTAAAGATTTACAAGAGAGTAAATAAACAAATAAATAGCCCTTGCATGTCTTAGGAAACATAAAAAGCCAAAAACATAAAGTAAAAGCACATTTAATGCTGAAAAACGCTCTCCCTCTTTATGCATGTAGCTCTTTACTCGTTAGTCCAAAATTTTCTATCTTATATCCGGTGGAAAGATAATTTCAAATACTACAACTTTTCTGAAGAACCGAAGTCCAAATTCGTACAGAAACTACTTGTAAACTTCCATTCTTTGAATGGCAGGAATTCTGGCCGAAATTATCTTGAATCATTGATCTTCATTATTCAATACCATGTTTTTAGGGAGGCTCCATCTCATTCTGTTCAAGAAAGTACTCAAGAAAGTACTTTTGAAGATGGTCAAAATGTTGTTCAAAAAGATGACACCATGACTGAATATGACAAATGGTTTCAAGAAGGCCAAATGGTCTTAGGGATGATCCAAAGCTCCCTGGACTCATCTATTCTTGAAGCTTACTCTTATTGTGAAACTTCTAAGAGCTGTGGGATACACTACACAAAGTTTGTGGTAATTTTTATAACATAAACAGAGTATATGAGGTCAAAAAATCTATAAATGAACTCAATCAAGAAGATTTGGAGTTGACAAAGTAATTTGGGAAGTTTAGATCCCTTTGGGCAGAGCTAGAAATGCTTAGACCTTTCTCTATAGATTTGAGCACACACACCTTTCTCTCTTGAAGATGTGTGTGCTCAAATACAAATAGAGGTTGGTTCTCAAGGTTTATTTGATGGAAAAAGAGAACTGGTTCATGCAAACTACAGGAACAAAGGACCCTTTAAGCATGAAGATAAGAAGAATCT
The DNA here is from genome assembly GCA_900406425.1 of Iberis pinnata. Taxonomy (NCBI): domain Eukaryota; kingdom Viridiplantae; phylum Streptophyta; class Magnoliopsida; order Brassicales; family Brassicaceae; genus Iberis; species Iberis pinnata. Next base: position 22,193 of record OVBE01003794.1, read on the forward strand.
CTACTGCCATCATTGCAAGAAGAGTGGACACACCAGAGAAAAATGTTGAGTGTTGCATCCTCACCTTAAGCCAAAATGGATGAATTCTAAAGACTTCAGGGCTAATGNGAGCTGTGGGATACACTACACAAAGTTTGTGGTAATTTTTATAACATAAACAGAGTATATGAGGTCAAAAAATCTATAAATGAACTCAATCAAGAAGATTTGGAGTTGACAAAGTAATTTGGGAAGTTTAGATCCCTTTGGGCAGAGCTAGAAATGCTTAGACCTTTCTCTATAGATTTGAGCACACACACCTTTCTCTCTTGAAGATGTGTGTGCTCAAATACAAATAGAGGTTGGTTCTCAAGGTTTATTTGATGGAAAAAGAGAACTGGTTCATGCAAACTACAGGAACAAAGGACCCTTTAAGCATGAAGATAAGAAGAATCTCTACTGCCATCATTGCAAGAAGAGTGGACACACCAGAGAAAAATGTTGAGTGTTGCATCCTCACCTTAAGCCAAAATGGATGAATTCTAAAGACTTCAGGGCTAATGTCTATCAAGGGGAATCTAAAGGAGGTCATAGCATGGCTGGAAATCAAGCTCACACTCATAGAAAAGGTCACAATCAGGTGAGAACACAAGTCAGATTCATGGAGAAAGTTCAATGGCTTTATGACATACAGTCCTCAAAACATGGGAAATCAAGCCCTCAATGTTGGTACTGATGATATTGTAAAGAGATCTGACCTAGATGCTCTGTTCAAAGCCTTGAAAGAGGATTCTAATCACGTATCTCTTATTATATGCATTATCCTATTAAACCTCTTGTTAGATTCGGGTACTTCACACCATATGGTTAGTAATTCCGAATTTCTTAGCAAGATAGAACCTGCTTTAGGAAATATTATTATTGTTAATGGAGATAGAATACCAATTAAAGGCATAGGAGCACTAAATCTGTTTGATAAACCATCTAAGGCATTCTATATGCCAAATTTTACTTTCAACCTCCTGTCCGTTAGTAAGGTTACTAAGGATCATAATTGCAATGTTATTTGTTAGTCCTAACAATGTTACATTTTATGATATTGATACAAGAAAATAGCTTGGTAAAAGAAGAACAAAAGAATGGTTATATGTGCTTGAAGATCACAAGAAAAACCCTCATTTACATTCTTTTAATGTTGTGAACAATGATATTTGGCATGCTAGATTAGTTTAGATCTGATAATGGTGGTGAGTACACAAGTAATGAATTTATACAACATCTAACCATATTGAATAATAAAGATCAATGATTTCAGATAATTTCGGCCAGAATTACTGTCATTCAAAGATTGGAAATTTACAAGTAGTTCCTATACGAATTTTGGATCGGGTCCTTCAGCAAAGTTGTAGACCTTGAAATTATCTTTCCAATGGATATAATATCGCCAATTTTGGAATTATGAATGAAGAGATACATGCATAAAGACTGAGGAACGTTTTCCAACATTAAATGTGCTTTTACTTTATGCTTTTTGCTTTTTATGTTTCCTAAGCCATGCAAGGTCATGCAAGGGCTATGTATTTGTTTATCTAAGCTCTTGTAAACCTTAAATCTAATCAATCAATTGAATCTAATCCTTTCTTTCTCTATTTTCGTCCATCTCCTTCTCCTCAAGTGTTCTTGATGTTATTCATTATGTTTTCATAGGATTTAACATGGTATCAGAGCCTTGAAGGTCCTATACACCTTTATCTTCATAAAAATCATTCTGGTTACTTCTATTCTCATTCTGGTTCACTTTAAATATGGTTCTTCAATCTATTCTTAAAATATGAGTTTACTCTTCATTCTGGTCCTTATTTTGTATTATGGGTTGTTTTTAAATTCTGGTTCGGATTCTAAAGATATATTCTGGTTATTCTGGTTCTCAGACATCACCTAAATCATTTTGAAACAAATTCATCATTCTGGTTATTCACCATTCGTTTCTAAGCATACTCTGGTTTTTAAGCTCCTAAGGATGGAAAATCAAAAGCTTGTAAGGTTCACCAACAAAGGACTCTTTAAGCATGAACGTAAGAAGAATCTTATATGCTATCATTGCAAGAGGAGTGGCCACACCAAAGAAAAGTGTTGGGTCTTATAATACTCATTATCCTATTAAGCCTATTGTTATTGATTCAGGTGCTTCACACCATATGGTTAATAATTCTAAATTGCTTAGTAAGTTAGAACCAGTTGTAGGGAATGTTATTATTGCTAATAGAGATAGAATACCCATTAAAGAAATAGGAGAACTTAATCTGTTTGATAAGCCATCTAAGGCATTATATATGCCAAATTCTACATCGAACCTCTTGTCCGTGAGTAAGGTTACTAAAGATCTAAATTGCAATGTCATTTTCAGAGTTAACAATATTTATTTTCAGGATATTGAGACAAGGAAAATCCTTGGTAAAGGAGAAACAAAAGAAGGGTTATATGTGCTTGGAGATCACATGAAAAACCCTTATTTGCATTCTGGTTTTTCAGCTAATGTTAATGCTAATGTGAAAAATGTTATTTGGCATGCTAGATTAGGTCATCCTCATGTTATAGCTTTGAATCTTATAATTCCTAATGTATCTTTTGTTAATAATGATTGTGAAGCTTGTATACCTGGGAAACGTTGTAGATCCGTGTTCCCTAAGTCTACAACTATTTATGAAAATTGCTTTGATTTAGTACATTCGGATGTTTGTACAACACCTTGTGAATCTAGGGATCATCATAAGTACTTTGTTAACTTTATTGATGAAAAATCAAAGTATACTTGGTTGACCTTAATGCCTTCTAAGGATAGGGTGCTTGATGCATTTAAAAACTTTCAAAGCTATGTAACTAACCACTTTAATTCCAAGATTAAAATTTTTCAGATCAGATAATGGTGGTGACTATACAAACATTGCATTCAAGCAACATCTAGCTCAGCATGGAATTCTACATCAAACTAGCTTCCCATACACACCACAACAAAATGGTGTAGACGAAAGAACGAATAGGAACTTAATGGAGGTGGCAAGATCAATGATGTTTCATAAAAATGTTCCAAAGAAATTCTGGTCTGATGCGGTTGTGACAGCTTATTACTTGATCAACCGAATACCAACCAAAGTTTTGGGAGATGTATCTCCCTTTGAGGTATTGAACAAAGTTAAGCCTTCAATAAATCACTTACAAGTGTTTGGGTGTGTTTGTTTTGTATTAGTTCTAGGTGAACAAAGGAACAAGTTAGATGCTAAGAGTGACAAAGCCATGTTTATTGGTTATTCCACAACTCAAAAGGGGTACAAGTGCTGTGTACCAGAGACAAGGAAGATATTAACTTCAAGGGATGTGCATTTTATAGAATAAAAAGGCTTCTATGCTGAAAAGAATTGGGATAATCTCAAGGACATATCCAAGTCCCCACCCGATAGAGCTACTAACCTAAGGCACATACTTGAGAATCTTGGCTTGAATCTTATTAACCTAAGATCACATGAGGCTCCTCGTGTTACTCAAGAGGCTCCAAAAGTGGGGGATATTCCAACTTCTCAATTAAAATTGGATGACACTCCCCTTGATCATGAGGGAGGCAATGAGGAAGTCAATAATGAGGGG
>OVBE01003795.1:0-25811 GCA_900406425.1 Iberis pinnata
CGTAATAACCTCGGTTTTGGTCAAAGGGGGTTGACTGGAATCGGGGTGTTACAATGGTTGTGTTGCGGATTTTTGGTCCAGCAGGTGGTTATGTTCAGTACCATTGCGTGAGTTGGTATCCAATGTTATACCAATGGAAATAGTGCATGCGAAAGCGAGTGAACTTTGGACAACAGGAAGAGGTTGGAAGCTAGACTTAATATCTCGCTATCTACCCCAAGATATTATTTACCGGTTGAATGCTGTCGTTTTGGACCAAGTTACAGGGGCTGTTGACAGGCTATCTTGGGGTGGTAATGCTGATGGCAAATTCACAGTTAGATCGGCATATAATTTTCTATCACAAACAATGGAACCTCGTGTACAATCGGAGAAACTGTTCAATACGATTTGGCGCTCCGCGGTACCTGAACGAGTTCGAGTTTCTTATGGCTTATTGCGAATCAATCGGTAATTACGAATGTGGAGAGATGGCGAAGACACTTGACAAGTTCGGCAGTGTGTTCAGTTTGTAAAGGTGCGTATGAAACACTGATTGATATACTAAGAGACTGTCCCGCCATGAAAGGGATATGGTTGCAACTGGTACCTAGCCGAAATCAGCATTTATTTTTCTCAAAATTGATTCTTGAATGGATATTTACTAACATGTGGGAAGAGTTATCTCTGTTTGAGTGTTCTTGGCCTTCGCTTTTTGGTATGGCTGTGTGGTGGTGATGGAAATGGAGGTGTGAGAATGTGTTTGGATCCACACGACTTTGCCGTGATAGAGTCCGTTTCATTAAGATTTGCGGTTCCGAGGTCACAAGAGTTTATCGGTTATCTGGTGGACTTAATTCGACAAGGGTACAGCGTGTTACACGAGCGATAGCTTGGTCCCCGCCGAGCTGTGAGTGGATTAAATTGAACACAGATGGAGCCGCTAAGGGCAATCCGGGTAGATCGGCAGCTGGAGGGGTTCTACGGAATAGTGACAGTGAATGGTGTGGCGGTTTTGCTCTGAATATCGGGATATGCACAGCTCCTCTCGCCGAACTCTGGGGTGTATACTATGGTCTTTTTATTGCTTGGGACCGTAACTACATATATGTTGAGTTGGAGGTTGATTCAGAGTTAGTTGTCGGATTTCTTCGGGATGGTGTTGAGGACTCTCATCCCCTCTCTTTCCTGGTACGACTGTGCCAAGGCTTCATCAAAAAGGATTGGTTTATCCGTATTTCTCATATCTATAGAGAAGCTAATAGCCTTGTCGATGGATTAGCAAATTATGCTTTCTCATTAGCCACGAGCTTTCACGCGTTGGACTCGATACCCCATAGTCTCAGCTCCCTACTTTTGGATGATGCTCATGGGGTGACTAAGGACCGTTTGGTCCCGGGATAGGCTCTATTCATACAAGTTTTGTTTCAAGTTGTTTTATTCTATGACACTCTGTTTCTTATTCTATTAATACATTAAGAGAGGGAATTTTCCCTATCTGATTTACCAAAAAAAAATAATCAATATATACATAAATTCTATATTCATCGACATTATATAACAAATCAAATATATCTAAACTTATTCACATCCATACAGTCTTTAATTGATAGCATCCATTAATATTTAATATATATATATATATATATATATATATATATATATAATATTAGTGTCTCTCAACTATATGCATTCAAACTATTTTCTCTTTAACTTTGTAATTCTTTAAAAATAAACCCTGAACATGTATATCTCTTCACTCGACCCTCCCCAAATTAATCGATATTATAACAAAATCCCCAGACAATTAATAAGCTTAATTTGCAATTCCAAATTAATTAAATGCAATAAGATATCGCAATTGGGACTTAACTAAAACCAATTGGTTATCAAATAAGTTACTCAAACCCGATATTAACTTCATTTTTAATTTAATATGATTTTAACTTTAACTCCAAACCTTCTTTTTCTTGTTTTTTCCTCGGGTTAAATTAAAAATAAAGTTAATATAGAGTTTGGGTAACTCATTTGGTATCGTATTAGTTTTAATTAAGTCTCAATCACGATTTTTATCACATTTTGTTAATTTAGAATCGCTAATTAAGTTTATTAATCGTCTGAGAAGATTAGAGATAAACTCGAATAATTTAGGAGGTCAGGTAAAGAGATATACATATTATAGAGATTTTTTAAAAAAAATAAAAAGTTTGGATGAAAATAATTTGGATGAATATAGTTTTGACTTTTGAGGGTCTAGTTAAGAACTCTATATACTATAAAATTAAACTATCAAAATAATAAAAAATTAAACATCAAAACTAGTCAAAATTAAACCATTTTATTTCTGTTTAGATTCATCTATGATAAAAACTAGTTACTCAAACGGTGGCGTTTCACAAAAGCGCATTAAACGACATCGTAACGGATTCTTAAAGGAAAAAAACACAATTACAAAAAAACAATTACAAAAACAAACAAAAAAACATCGACTCTGTTCTTTTTTTGGTTTGGTCTGAATCATATCTCAGTGAAGAACATCATGTTCATCTTCAGCAATAACCATACGACTAAGAGGACTAGGTCCAAGTTTCTTCTTCTTCCTCATTAAATTTCTCTTCTTAACAATCTCCATTAAATCTCTTCTTTTATTCTCATTCATTGTTTCTTCTTCATCTACAACAAATCTCCTCATTAACTCATTCTCCTTCAATGATTTCCCTCTAAAAAACTTCCTCCCTGAATCTACACTCATCCTCGCCGTATTCACCACCGTCTCCGTCATCATCGGAAGTGGCCTCGACGGTGGATAACTTGAGCTTCTTCTTGGTGGAATATAATTGATAAAAACGTCGTCGTATGGACCAATCGGAGCACAAAGACAAACTCTAGTGAATGAATTAGCAGCTACTTTTAAAGATGTGCATTTCCTTAATTGATTTTGATTTTGATGATTTGGTTTAGGATTACGCGACGGAGGACGAATCTCTGGTGGTGATTTAGGGATTATTCTTAAGTATGTTGCGAATTTAGCCACCGCCATTGCTCTTTGGTACCAAGATTTTCTGTTTTTTGACATTTTTTTTTAGTGATTATAATAAATTAACAGTAAAGTAATAATAATTAGAGATATATATGTAAATTGAAATTATAAACCGCGGAAATATTTTGAAATTTAGAGAAAGGTAAATTTGATGAGATTTGTAATCTTTCCAAAATTGGAAAAATTTTAGATTACAAGTTTATGTTTATATATAAACGGAAAGAAGGGAAGAAATAAAAATTCAATATAATTAGTTTTAGAATTTGGTAATTTTAGAAGTTATAGGATTTTGTAATATTAGTTAGGGCATTCGGTTTGTTCGGATTATTCCATTCGGTTTTTTATTTTTGAATTTCGATTTTTCCATTTCGATAATCTTAATTTTGGTTAATTTTTTGTTTTTGCGGTTTATTCGGTTTGTTCGGTTAATTCAAACAAGTTCGGTTCGGATCGGTTTACTTCGATTCGGTTAATTTTAGTAAAAAGCATTGCAAAATCGAATTGAAAATTGAACTAAAATAAAAAATATATTGAATTGAATCAAAATAACTGAACTAAACAAAATTCGGTTCAATTTATTCGGTTCTGTGGTATAAATGCCCACTCCTATTAGTTACTACACTAACTATGGATCAGTAACTAACAATAACTACTTCATAATTGTAAATCATGTGTGTTTGTGTTATGAGTTAATGACACATAATTTATTTTGTCAGAACTATATTCTAGAATTTTTAAATATGATATTTTTTTTCAACTTAATCAATAAAATACGATACATAATTAATAAAAATCGAATTCCAATAAAAAAATCAAAAATATTTATTCTACCCATTTAACTATAAAGCATTTCTTTGATGTACTTTTACTTTTTTATTTTAATAAAATTTTGTAGTAGTTATTATTTATGGTCATTTTAAAGAACAAAAAATAGACAAGAGACATATAAAAACAAATGAAAGAAATAAAAGACTACAATGATTAAAGCCCAATAATGGCCCAAACTATGTTACATAGTCTACTTGATCACAAAGATACCTTGATAATCACCATAAAATAAGGACATCATTTTATTATATCTTCAAAATAATTAACTTTTTGACCTTAATTACGAAAAAAGAACCAATTTTTGGGGTGAATATTGGGATATGGAACAAAAACTTAGAAAATTTAATGGGATTAGCAAAAACTATACTAAGTTCTTTTTTTTGTCATCTAAGCACACAACCCAAAATAATGCAAATTATACTAAATTATGTATAAATAATAAAAATTCATAACTATTAGATCTCTCCTTGTTCTTAAATGTGATTTACATTTCATTTTAAATAGAACACTAGACAATTACTTAATTATGTAACTATTTAGTAGTAAATTAAACCTTAATGATTTTTTGAAATTGTAGCCAAAATTGACTAAGCAATAATTAAAGAAGTGAATTATTATACACATACCTAGGAGATGAGGTCTTTGAATCTTGCATGAAACAGAAGAAAATGAAGAATTAGTGAATAAATGATTGAGAAAGAAACAGCCAAAAGAAAGAGATGAAGATGGAGATTTTTTTCATCTGCCAAATGCCAATTTTAGAGAATTTTGAGAGAGGAGAGAGAGAGTGAGAGAGTGATAGTGAGAGAGTGTGAGTTAAACAATTGACTAGCCTTTTTCTTTCTTTTATTTCATTCTTTAAAATTTGATGTTTTCTCTTATCTCTCTTGCTTTTTCTTTCAATATTATAGAGAGAAAAATAAGAGATTCAAAAATTGTAAAAGAGAAAGTGAAGCAAATTGGTGCTTTTAATGAAATACCATAGTCCTCATGATCTACTTTCAATGGAAGCCTTTAAGGAGTTGTCTTCTCCCATCAAATATTACATGAGTCTTGATTCATATTTTGCAAGTTATACTCATTAATCTAAAGTGAATGTTGTCTAATATCTTGTTTAGTTATTAGATTACAATTGTGAAACTCATGATATATTTTAGGTATAAAAAAGGTCAAAATTTTTAGAAAATTGTGAAACTAACATAACCACTTTAGGGTATATAGGCTTAATCATATTTTAACATAAAAACTAATCTACCTTAGTTTCCTATTATACAAAATTTGATCTACAATCAACTTCTGTAATGCGAAATAACACAATTAACTAGATTTGAATTATGGTGGAACAAAGTTTAAAAGTAAACTCTATCTGCATAACCTGTATGATCAATACTACTTTTCCGTAGAACCAGAGTTGACTCACGATTATTAAGGGCCGGTTTTGAGGCCAAACATATCAAGTATGAACTTACGGTCCATTTTTAATTTTTAAATTTAAGTTTAATCGGCCCATTTTAAAAATATTAGTTTAAGAATCGGCCAATTTTTTTCGTTTTAAATTGTAGCCTTTAAAATTTTATGACCGACCTTGATTATTATTAGTCTTTTGGCAAGAACAAAATCTTGGGCCCTTGAATTTATTTTATTTTGAGATTAATTTGTTATTTGACAGTCTAAACATATCCTCCTTTGAAATGTTATAAATCCTTATGAATATATTTGGGTTTTTCTTAATCTCAACTTGAGCTCATCTTATACCGTAAATATATCAAATGACTACATGGAATATAAGAGAACAATTAAGAAAGTGATTAAGTGCTGGATTAATCATGTTAACCTCATGGGACCATCTTCTTTTAAAATGATGATTATTATGGGCATGCAGCATAGTTAGATCATTTATTAGCTTTGACATATTTACTAATTATATCTACACATATGCAATTATTTTCTTTAATTGTGATTATGATGTATATTTATGTGAATATTATATTTTCAAATCCTTTTTGTTATTCTTTGTGAAAATGATGTGAAAAATTCAAGCAAAAAGGTATGTTTTACAAAAAATAATCAGTATGTAGGACATAGATATTACAGAAGTAATATCGGTTAAGCGGTTAAAATCTATTTTGCATTTTTTTGGATAGTCGGTCATTTCATACATGAACGATCATCAAGAGTCTAATTTATACATAAACTTGTCATATGTGATAGTTAATACGTAAACTATTAAAATTTGTCAATTCTTACACGGACTAATACATTTATACTAATTTCAACAATCACATTAACGGAGTTTAAATCAGAGTTAATCAAGCTGACTCAACAACCACATAAATATATTTAGTCATTAAACAATACAAAATAGCGTCGTTTTTGTTATATTTTTTTAGTTTTAACAAAACGGTGTCGGTTTTTTTTTAAGATTAAAAAAATCTTCTCTTCTTCTTTTATCTTCTACGACTTTATTGACAAGTGACAATTTTTAATAGTTTACCTATAAACTAGCACATGTGAAAAATTTATATATAAATTAGACTTCTAATGATAGTTCGTATATAAAATGATCGATTTCCCACATTTTTTCCATAACAAATCAATCAATGTTGCTATGCTTTCTAAAAAAATTGATTATAGAACAAGTTTTTGTCGTTTTAAATTTGACAAAAATATACATATTATACCATTAAATACTATTGTCTTTGGTTTTGCAATATATATATATATATATATATATGTATATATATATTGTTTTTGTTTGTTAATCATATATGCTATGTATACATCTAAATTGTTATTAATCACATTTATAACTTCCTAATAGCATTACTAGCATTATTGCATCGTGTGCTAAAATAGTGATAAGCGATTAAATTGAATAATTAAAAAGAAAACACTTATAGAGAGATCACACAAGTCTTAAATAATTGACAAATTGATGGTATAATCAATCATGATTCTCAATTTGATATGGTGGGTGGTGTTATATCAAGAACCTACAAAAAGCTGCTACAATTTTATTATTCAATGTCCAAAGATTATTTTAACAAACAACTAGTAAAGCTGAATTTTTGAAGCTTTTTTTAATCTATTAAATATTATTTATTTTTTGGGATGATCAGAATCAGATTAATTTCCACTTGAAGTAGGGACTTTTTGATTATCACCCACCAAGGGCACATGATAGACCACCAAAGCTACACAAAGAATCCACCTTCAAACTTTCTCATCTCATAATTAAATATTAAATAATCATAAAATTTATCAATCTCCTAAATCAGTATATAAAACATGGATAATAACATGTCAAATGCAAATATTAGAGGATGCTGGTTTGAGCATCATTTATGTCATCTTAACTACAAAATTATGATAATGGTGTGACCCATTATTTGTAGATTTTCTACTATTTTTCCGTCTAGGGAAATATATGACTAAGGGAAATCGCGACAACAATGTCATAAATTAAGACGGCGGACCGTAAACAAATCTCTGTAGCCAAAAGCACAAACAAAAATATATAAAATCAGACATAAATTAAAGACAAATGACTTCAAACTAAAATATAAAAAAGAGCAATAGAGCAATACAAAGGCTAGGCAAAGGACATGCAACAACTTCGAAACCCGAAGGATTAGGCCAGGTGATAAAAACGCTTCCGACAAGATCTCACGGTATAAATCCAAATGCTATCTCACAAAATAAAACAAGCAACTCCTCCCGAAACTGAAGGATATGAAAAGACAAAGTCTCGAACCTTATTTTGAACAGGACACGAAAAGATGATATATAAATGTCGGTGAAAGCCTTAAAAGAGAAGCCAACACATGATAAGATCTCAGATTAATCTTGGATGTAGGAGAAAGAAACGCCTCACTTATTTTCGAAAAATACTAAATCGCAAAGAATGAAGTGACCGATCATGATAAGATTTTCTACTATCTACTTTGTTATTTCTCACCTTATGTATAAAAAATTGCCTTGTTTGAAGTTTACAAAATTAGAAATCAATTTATATTATAATTAAATATTTTTTGAGATATATATATTTGTTATTTACTTGGAGTTGTGACAACCAAATTGTATTTTTACTGAAAATAGCATTATGAAAAAAACCACAGAAAAATCGAGACTCAGTAAACATCTCTTCCAACCATATATTTTTACTATATTCTAAATAAATTTTAAATTTAGTTAACGATAAAAATAAACTATCTAAGAAATTAGAGATAGAAAAAACCTTCCACACAATAAAACTATAAATACTCTTGCATTATGATGAATTTATTACTCAAAAAAAAAAACTTTTTTCTATAAAAAAAATGTATCACCTTACAACTTTTATGTTAATTATCGTTATGTGTTTTGGATTGAATGAAACTTGCGAACCAAATCGTATAATAATTAGAAATAATCTTGGTCGAGGTATTAATCTTCATCTTCATTGTTTTGTTAGAAGATGTGGCCCTCGTTATGGTTGGATTATACGTGAACGAAAAGGAAATGTGCCTAACAATGGTCACAATACTATTATTTTCGAAGATTGTTATAAAGGTGAAGGGACACCAAAACTCCAAAAGACAATCCAAGTTTGTGAGTTTAGCTATGGAACACCTAGGAAACATCTTAAATTTAATGTATATGAATCAGGCATAGTAAAACGATGTGGTCAGTTTCGTGAATGGGTTGCTAAAACTGACGCGATTCATTTTAGAACAGATCCTACTAAACCGTTGAGGCTTGGATTTAGTTGGAAACAATAATACTTAATATATATACTTTATAAACTAAATCATAAATCTATTAATTGTAATACTATAAATATATAGATAATATATGTTTATTTAATTTTTTATGTATTTTTGACTCCTTCTAAGAATAAAACAATATATTTATCTTTTACTAATCTCTTTTTAGTTTTACAGACATGTCTATATTCATATCTTATACTATATAAGATGTTTGTCTTCAGAGACTCTTTAACTTATAATTCATTATCTATTGTAACAAATAATTTTATGATCATAACAATTTTTAAAACGAAGCGACTGGATAATTTACGTTATGGTTAGTTCTTATTTTAAGTTTAATCATTCAAATATTAAACAAATTAAATAAATATTTTTAATCTTAATATTTTTTACAAGCATTCTCAAAAATACCACAAAAATGGTTATATTCCAAAACACCACATGTTTTAGTTTCTTCCAAAAATACTACAATTTTTTCAAAATACCACAAATTATATTTGTTAAGAAAATATCATAAATTTGAAATAGCTTTAAAACTTGAAATTTAAACCTGAAATCCTCGAAACCAAAATCTACCACCTTCAAAACTAAAGCCTAATTATGTGCTTTATAATTATGGGTATTCAAACCAAAAACATTGTTCCAGTATGATCCATATCAAACCAAAACAATCGATATAAAAACCAAATCATATTTTAATACAACTTAATTAGATTTATTTTATGGGTGAGAAACTTACTTGACCCACAAATCTATCTTATTGATGTCACTAACTCAATATTTTATTAAATTATTCGACGTTGGAAAATTAGAGTGGAATCCAAAATTATCCCCAGATCATGAACAAACAAAAACACTGAAAAATTTAAATCGAGGAAAGAGAAAAAAGTCGTCAGTATTTACGGAAATACCACCGATTTTTGTGGGAGTGAAACAAAGCTACAAGATTTTGTATTGCAGATTTGTTGGTCTCGCAGTTTTGTTCTCTTGGATTTGTTTTCAGTGATAGATTTGTTTTAGATTTCACAGTTTTGTTTGACTATTTGGCCACAGTTTTTTACATCACATATGCGTAACCGCATATTTTTTTTCGTTGTTTTTAACTGCAAATTGTTTATTTACATTGTAGATTTTGGTCCTTTAACCGCAGTTTTCCTCACAAGTTTGTTTTTTTCTTGACCGCAGATTTGTTTTCTCGCATATTTTTTTTTTGACCATCACAGTTTTGTAAAAAACTAAAATTTTCAGAATAACCCCTTTGGTCGCAGTTTTTCACCTCTTTGACCGCATATTTTTTTATTTTTACTTGACAACATATTTGTTTGCACACATTACCGCATATTTTTTCACTCATTTGACCCTCACATTACCGCATTTTTTATTTGCTGCAATTTTTACGAGATCCTTTGACCAAAAATTTATGAAAATTTGTGGTGATTGTATTGAAATTTTTTTATAACTCATGGCGGATTTGTTTACTTAGAAAAAAATGGTAAACTTCGAGTTTTCCGTTGTAGAGTTATTTCTCCATTGCAGAGTTGTTTTTCTGTTGCAATTTTGTTTTTCTATTATGGCGTTTTTTGAACTTCAAAAAATTATCATCTCATCTAAATCTCATCCCATGTTATGCCCTTGAGTACGTTTTTAGGACGCAAAAATACGTTCTAAGGTTAGATGAAAATCTATTTAGGAACCGTGATGGGACATGAGAATATGTTATACGTTAGTATTGCAGATTTGTTTTTATATTGCAGTTTTTTATTGAAGTTTCAAATTTGTTATAATTTGAAGTTAACTAAAGAAAACATAACAAAGACATTCACCATGTTCGTGAATCACAAGTCTAGCATAAAAGACACACAACCAACAACTAGATAGTCAGAAAATACATGTTGCAATGACTAGAATAGATAGACAGCTACAAAAGCTACAACCACAACAACAATACCAATACAAAACATCTTCATCTTCAATACAACCATGTCATATGTCGTCTTTAGTACCTGGTCTTGCAAAGCTGTCAACTGTTCCATCTCTTCATCTCTTCTACAAGAGCAAAGTCAGACTGTTACACAACATTTTCATCATTTTTCCAATTTTTCCATGACTTCCACGTCCCACTACTTTCAAACGTGGCAATCACTGTCCTAGCACATGATACTTAGCATCACAACGAGGCTGAAGAGTAATAATTCTAAACTAATAACCTAAAACGACCATTCACAGTAACTCACTAATTAATAACTATACTTACATTTCGATTAGAGCATGTGTAGAACAATCTTCCTGCATTCGGTAAAAGAGTGGCATTTTTCAAAGATAACATTCGCACCACAGTAACACAACATTGGCGTCCCATATTCAGCAGGGTCTGTACCATTATATGGACGTGGTCTCCTTACTTCATCGAAGTGTATTGCAAGTGGAGGAGGATGGCTCGTGACCTCTTCTTCGTCGATGGAGTTATGGCCGAAACCAAGAGCATTTAAGGTTGTAGTTGTACCTCCCTATCTCCAAAAATGAGCTTTCCTCTCAATCTCGAAGAGAAACTCCAAATTTTTGATCCCCAAATCGATTTCTATAAAAGGAGATGATTAAATAAAACGACATCCTTTTGAATAAAATTTTGTAGTATTGTTTACCAAACTGCAGATTTCTTTTCCAATGTTGCAGTTTTGTTTACCAAACTGCAGATTATTTTTACAAAATTGCATATTTGTTTTCCTAACTTGTAGTTTTATTTACTAAACAACAAATTTATTTTCCTATGTTGCAGTTTTGTGTACCAAAATGCATATTTGTTTTTCTCTGATGCAGTTTTGTTTTATGAATAAATAAAACAACGTTGTTTTGAGGATAAAAATACGCCCTAACTTTGTTTCTATCTAAAAAGTGGGCCTACTCCTAGATCTAATTTTTCGTCGACATCTTCAACCTCTCACATCTTCAGTTACATTCTCTACAGTCATCTTCAACCTCACATCTTTAATTTTATCTTCAGTGGCGAAAGTTCAATTAATTCTTGTTTGTGAGAAGTGGACGCATGGTAAGGGAAGAAAATTGTTCATCGCATGATGAGTTATGACGAATTAGTGGATATGGTATTTGAAGACTACAGTATAGAGAGAAACTTATACGATGTGGATTTAAGCTACATGTTATCCAAGAAGATATTGAGCTCCTTAACTCCTGATTAACTTCCTGAACAACCTCTTGATCAACCTCCTGTGTATGTAACAAATAGTAGAAAATTAAGAAGCTTTTTATGTCAATCGAAAAATGAATTTGTTTGGCTTTGTGTTGAGATCAAAGAAAAGAGTTCAACGAAATTGGAGGGTAAAGCTAGGGAGAAACCGAAAATTGGAATTCATGCTAAAGAGGAAGCTATTTTAGAACATGATGCTGAGAGTGCTAAGAATATTAAGAACAAAGATACAGAAGAAGATAGTACAAAGGAAGAGGATGAGAAAATATTTGATTATTATGATGATTATGACAGAACAAACTATGATGATGAGAGTGTCACATATTACAGAGTGAATGATGAAGATGTGGAAGATGAAGAGAAGTCGAAGATGATGTGTGAGTCATCCGTCTACATCAGTGATGGTAATCGTAATGAAAACTTACCAACTTTCGATATTGGCTCTTTAAAAATACGAGTAGGTCAATGTTATGACACTAGAGATCAATTGTAGGAAAGGTTGGAAATGCTTACCGTGGTTGAGAGGTTAGATTACAACATTTACAAATCTACACCGTACTTGTTAAGTGTGAAGTGTTGGATAAGCGGTTATGCCTGGAAGCTTCGAGCTACACCAATAGATGATTGGCCAAGATTTCATGTGTATACTTACACTTCAAAACATACATGTGCAGCCATGGGGAGATCGTCAAGATAATGGCAGGCAACTCATAAAATACTAGAAATAATGTACAAAGATTATGTTGGTGGTGTAGGACCCACTGTGTTGCCTATGCATGTTGTGGATAGATTGGATAAATGATCTAGCATTAAGGTAAATGAGACTGCATATTTTTCAAAATGCATTGCAGTTTTTTAAGTTTATTGCAGTTTTTTATACGCAATTTTTTATATTTTCATTGCAGTTTTTCGGGGACTAGATAGTATTCAAAATTCATTGCAGATTTGTTCAAGTGCTTTGCAGTTTTTTTGGATGTATCATATATTTACTTATTTTATGTTGTAGGTTGAATACTGGAAGGCTTACAGA
This sequence comes from Iberis pinnata, assembly GCA_900406425.1. Taxonomy (NCBI): domain Eukaryota; kingdom Viridiplantae; phylum Streptophyta; class Magnoliopsida; order Brassicales; family Brassicaceae; genus Iberis; species Iberis pinnata. The sequence goes on from OVBE01003795.1 coordinate 12,831, forward strand.
ACACTCAGGTATGCCAGGGAATTGGTGAGGGGTACTCATGAGGACGATTACAAATATCACCTGATTTTGATGCTTTATAGTGGGTATTTATACTTGCTATTTGGTATCATTCGAGTGTTTTCCAAGTGTTTTTGGTATGTTTTCAGGAATTGAGGTATCTAAGATGTTCTGAAGCAAAAATGATGGATTTCAGAAGATTTCAGGTGAAAATGGGCAAAATGAAGATGAATGGATCGAACCTAAGTGAAAAGGATCGATCTGGGAATCATGTAAAGGGAGAGCGATCGATCCATGCGTGGATCGATCGATCCAAAGCATTAGGATATCTACAGAAAATCAGATCGATCGATATCATCTTGGATTGGTCGCTCGGAAGATGAAAAATGATGGATCGATCGATATCTACCTGGATTGATCGATTCCAACAACCGAGTCAACTTGGAAATTATCAAAAAGACGCATTCTTCCTCAAGACTTATTATGAGTTTTCCTTATTTGATGTGGTTTTTATTATTATTATAAATAGCTTTAGGCTTATGTTATTAGAAAAAAACACAACAAGAACATTTTTGAGAGAGAACACAATTATTTTGAGAGCTTTTATGAGAGAAGGGATCTGCTTGTATTGGAGAAGATTTATGAATTTTTTTTATTATATTCAATTTGATTTTCTTATGTGTTATCTTATGATAATGATTGTTGATTTCTTAGTCATGTATGAGTAGTCACTTTGTTAGGTTTTAGGGTTTATCCCAGGGAAATCCGGATTTGATAGTTAGGGTTTGACATTATGGATTTGAATTGTTAGGTTCTTAGTCTAGATCTGAAATCATTGCTTGAATTAGCCTGATCACCTAGTTCATGATATTAGGTTAATAAATACAAAGAGATTTGGTTTAGAAACCTGACCTAGTCTAGATGAGTAAGTGTATCTTCTTGCGGAGGTATTGTCTTTGATGCTTATGAACACATCAAATCTGAATTCATTGCATGATTGAATTGTTTGAATACGACGGGATTTTGTATTTGGGTAGTTCGATTATAGGGGTCTAATACTTCGGGAGGAGATTAGCATATCATTTTCTTTTAAGTTGAGAACCTCTTTCATAAATAAACTTGCATGTCAACCTGAACTTCAACCTGATAACCAGTGGAATTCCCTAACGCCTAGCGTTTTTTCTAATTGCTTAAAACCACTTTAAATTACTGTCTTTTAATTATTTTCTTTTAAACAACCAAACACTCTTTTAATTACTATCTTAGCTAGAAACAACGTTTAACTGAGAGTCGCACAATCTGGCCTCTTGGGAAATCGACCCTTACTATACTACGAGGATATGTTCTTTGCAGTATAGATTTAGGATTAAAATCCTGAGCCTATCAGATTTTTGGCGCCGTTATCGGGGACCAATTTTGCCTTTTGAGTTTTACTTAGCATCTAGTCTAAGATTTTTATTTTTCAGTGCTAATCTCGTTCTTTCTTCTTGTCTTTGTTTTGCAGGTGCATGAACAAAAGTTCTAACAAATCATCCGAACAAGTCAACCTCACTAACGAAGAACTAGCAAGAGTAGAATGTTCTAACTAGAAAGCAAGAAAAATCTCAAGCTCGTCAAGCACAATGGCCGAGAATGTGATTCAGTATCCGGTCATACTTGGAAATCAAAATGTCCAGAACCCTCAACCAGGACTACGTTAATTGGCGATTGACCAGCCAGGAGGAAACGAAAATCAAGTGCCACAAGGACAACAAGATGGAAATGCCAACCAATTAGGCGGTAATGATAATCAAGTGCCACCAGAACAACCCAAAAATCGCCTACCACATCAAAACAAGGTACTAGTTGGAGACTTCAACAACCCTGAATCTTTCCTTGTAAACATGAATGCTATACACCCTCGCTAACCTCAAAGGCATGACTATCAATTCCCGTTCTAGCTCATCCAACTGCTCAGGTAAATGATTGTTGATTGCTTAGTCATGTCTGAGTAGTCACTTTGTTAGGTTTTAGGGTTTATCCCAGGGGAATCATGATTTGATAGTTAGGGTTTGACATTGTCGATTTGAATTGTTAGGTTCTTAGTCTAGATCTGAAATCATTGCTTGAATTAGCATGATCACATAGTTCATGATATTAGATTAATAAATACAAAGGGATTTGGTTTAGAAACCTGATATAGTCTAGATGAGTAAGTGTCTCTGCTTGCGGAAGCATTGTCTTTGATGCTTATGAACATATCAAATATGAATTCATTGCATGATTGAATTGTTTAAATACGACGGGAGTTTGTATTTGGGTAGTTCGATTATAGGGGTCTAATACTTCGGGAGGAGATTAGCATATCATTATCTTTTGAGTTGAGAACCTCTTTCATAAATAAACTTGCATGTCAACCTGAACTTCAACCTGATAACCTGTGGAATTTCCTAGTGCCTAACGTTTTCTCTAATTTCTTAAAAACTACTTTAAATTACTGTCTTTTAATTATTTGCTTTTAAACAACCAAACACTCTTTTAATTAATGTCCTACCTAGAAACAACGTTTAATTGAGAGTCGCACAATCTGGTCTCTTGGGAAATCGACCCTTTACTATACTACGAGGATTTGTTCTCTGTAGTTTAGATTTAGGATTAAAATCCAGAGCCTATCAATTATGCGTAGTTACTCGAGTATTTATACATGATTAAGAGAGCCAACCCAGGAACACACGACTTTTTCAGTTGATGAAGATGAAATGTTCAAGTATTTGTTCCTTTCATTTAGTGCAAGTATCAATGGATTTCTCATTCATTCGGAACATTATGGTTATTGATGGTAAATTTTTACAAGGAAAGTATAAGCGAACACTACTTATCGCAACAACACAAGACAAAAAATTTCGAATATTTCCCTTAGCGTTTGGAATTGTTGATATTGAGACTAATGAATCGTGGGAGTGGTTCTTTAAGGCAGATAAGTTGTGTGATTCCGAATGACGAGAGCGTTGCAATTATATTTGACCGTCACAGATCCATCGAAAGATCCGGTGGGATCGTGTACCCAAAGTCCATCTATGGGATATGCATGTACCATTTGTACAAAAACATATTGGTCTGTTACATAGGAAACAAAGCATTTTGTTTGGTTAAACGGGCTGCGAATGCATTTAGACTCGTGGATTTTTAAACCTCATATGACAAGATTAAATATATCAATCATGCACTTCACGAGTACCTTAAAAAAGTGGATATCAAAATGTGGATGTATGTGCATTTTTTTGGAGACGGATATAACCTGCTGACAAGCAACATTTCCGCATCAATGAACAAATTACTTTCACCGGCAAGAACTTTACCCATCGTTCTACTTCTAAAAGTTATATGATCGATGATGACAAGATGGTTTGCGAGCATGAGGAATAATGCAATGAAAATGAATACATGATTGACTCGTGAAGCTGAGAAATTACTACAGGTAACCCCTATAATGAACCACGCTTGTATTTGTATATATGGTTCATCTTACAATATCTATTTCTATGATTGCAGACTCGTGTCTAATATGCTAATCTTCTATTAGTTCAAGAAATTGATGCAAATCAAGTTCAAGTAACAGGTCTTACATGACTTCACGTTGTCAACTTAAGAGATAAGAAGTGTTCATTTTGTAGGTTTAACATAGAGAAGATATTGTGCGCACATGAAATTGTGGATGCGGAGAGACGCCAAGACTCTCTTATTTCTTGTTGTCATTCATACTTTTACAAGAACTACCTCGTCAAGTCTTACTCAACACTTATTATGCCGATAGATTTTAGAGAAGTAATACCGGACAATGTTTTGAAGACTATAAGGCCTCCAATTGTTAAGCCACAACCGGGTAGGCCAAAGAAGAGAAGATTTAAGTCCAAAATAGAGAAGGCTTTGAAGAATAAATGGATCTAAAAAGAACACACATGTGAATCTTGTCATAAGGTGGGACATAATCGAGAAACATGCACAATGTCTTAGTGCATTCTTTACTGTTATGAATGCTGAACAATAATTTCCTGGTTTTCTCTGTTTGTTTGTTTTTTTTATAATAAATTTGCAACGTAACTTGAAAATAAATATGAAATATAAAATAAAATATGCAACTTATCATGTAACTAACTCTGCAATATAAATTAAAATCTGCAACATATATAATATGAAAATAAATATTCAATACAAAATAATTCTACAACTTAATATATAAATAAATTTGCAACATAACATCTAACAAAATCTGCCCTACAAAGTAAAATCTCCAACATAAATGAAGTGAACACAGAGGACATCAAAAAACATGTTTAAACGAATACATCAGTTTTCAAAAGCTCAAACAAATTGATCATTTAGCTGAGGAATTACGAATTGAGCCTGTCGGGATAATGGATTAATTGCTGCAACATAATCCCTCATATGTGGTAGTTCATCGAATATCTCAGATGTAAGTCTATCCCGGATGGATTGGATATTCTCGTCACATAGACATTCAAAGCTTCACCCCAAAGCAAGACACTCGATGTACTTAACACATTAAACACCACAATCTCCTGAGGCTAGGTTCAATGGAACATTTTTCTTAACTCTTCCGACCTCAAAATGAGTGAGAGACTTCTTCCTCAAGTCTTCAGAGAGCAACTAGTTAAGCAACCATGACATCATTTTGTGTACGGGGTCATAAACCTTGAGAATTTTAAAATCACCTACATGACTAAGATTAGAGTCATATACAAATATATTTTTCGTCCTGAAGTTGACGCCAATAGATACTCAGTGATCACAATTGACATTAAGACAACCATATAGGTTGTCAATGTCAATATGCCAAGTCTTGTGCGTCGTTGAGGGAGAAGGAGTAGCACAAATGAAATGGTCAAAGTATTCTTCCATAAACATGAACTTCTGAAGACTGATCTTGAAGTTAGATAGGGAAGTCGATGCTCCAAACAGCTAGCATCCATGGGTCCCATAAACCAACTCTGGGTTTGTAAGACGAGATTGGACGCATGGATCTCAACAAAGCATTATCATTGCTACCTCTAAGCTACAAAGAGAGAGGTCAAAGTTAGTAAACAAATAAGCAAACTTAAAAATAAAATTCTGCAATACAATAAAAAGAAAACTGCAAACGTAAAATACTTCATTAAAATCTGCAACAAGAAAAGAAAACTGCAAACACAAAAATAAACCTGCAAAGACTCAAAAAGCAAACTACAAGCACACAAACAAATTTGTAATAGATATATAAAATTGCAAGCACTTACGGAATCTCTTAACCATCTATAGTCTTATGTAGGGCATTGTGCCCTAGGTAGTCTTATTTCTTTGCAGAACTCAACTTCTATATTCGAGCTTCGTATCGGTTCTTCCCTGTAATCAAGAGAAAATATGTCAGTATAGATAACTATATTGTTAGGTAAAGGTTGTGTGATACATACTCATCAACCGTTATGAAGTCTAACAACACACGAAGCTTGTCCTCTGCCACAACATCCATTAGATCATAGTCATTTGTTGAAGTTACAACACCTGGTATGATGCGTTTAATGGTCGAGTTGCCTACGTAAGGAGCCATCTGAGTAAATTCCAATGTAGGGACTCTATATGCCATTGGTGTAACCATATCCAAACCTCCGATGGCCTCCCGCATCAAGTCCAGTGACTTCCCAAAAGCTTCTTGGCCCGGTTTCACCATCTCATCATCCTCATCATAATTAGAGGCCATTTTTTGTCCTCCATTTCCATCTTCTCCATAATATCTTCAAAATCAAAGTCATTTGGGTCTGCTTCTTCAACTTTTTTTCTTTTCACGTCTTTTGATTCACCTTTTCTTGCTTAATAACAACCTTCTTTTTCTCTCTCGAATACTCATTGTTTTGTTCTTCGTACTCACACGAGCTTTATTCTGTTTCTTTTCAATGGTGATCTTTCTCTTCTTTACTACCTTGAGGCCAGGAAGATTCTCCTCACATATCCCTTCATCCGCCTTCACCAACCACGACTGATAAGAAAATTAAACCTCTTATAAATAACAATTCACATATGAGATATATTTGAAAGAGGCATAACTAACTGGCATGTCAATTTCCCCCATCTACGTGCAACAGACCTTCCTTGACCCTTCTTCTAGATCCACACATCAACTTGTAATGCATCAACCTTTCCTTCCAAAGTTTTGAATTGATTGTTCATAGATGTATCCATATTTCCAACAAAGGTGGCGAGCGTCTGCACCAATTCCGTTAGTGCGTAGATTGCAAGGTCGTCAACACCCTCAACAATAAGCATCCTTAATGAAATAAAACATTTGCGAACAAAGCCTACAAATAATCACAAGTTTAAGACCAAAAATACACTAACCTTTAATAAAACCTTCGTCTTTAATCTTCTCTCCTTTGATATTCTTCTACTTAGACATTTTTCCTCCGTCATCAACCAACACCTTTTCACGCTTCATGTTCTTCTGAACTTGTTTTTTAATTCCAACATGCTATTGGTTTGGGATCAAAGAATGATTGATGAGATCTTCTATCAATTTATCAAGGCTAGGATCAACTTGAAGATGATTTTCTGGCCAAATAGGATACTTCGCCTTGGGGGTAACCACGATCATATGTCTCACGCGAACATACAATCCAAAATAAATAAGGATAGTCAACCATTATACTTGTTACATAAAACTTAATTGATTGAAAAACTTTGTGAACATTTAAAAAAACTCCAATAGAGAAAATAGATTTGTAATTGAAAAAACTTGCTAAAAAAAATCTGCAAGGAAAACTAAATAGCTGCGATAGAAAAAATAAATATGTAGTTGAGAACAAATCAACGAAAACAAATCTGCAAGGGAACATAAAAAACTGCGATAGAAAAGATAAATCTAAAATTGAGAACAAATTAGTGAAACTAAATCTTCAAGGAAAATAAAAAGTACGATAGAAAAAATGTAATCGAGAACTAATCAGAAAACACAAATATGCAATGAAAAATAAAAAACTGCAATAGAAAAATTAAATATGCAATGAAACAAAATCTTCAATGGAAACGTACCTCTTTGTGATTAAGTATCTCTTATGCTATGAAGTTCTGAAACATAAATCGTAGACGAGAACCTTCCCCATGGAGAAGAAGTGGCCTTTGAATGAACTTTCTTCGCTTTACGGCCAATAGCCCTAAACCAGAGACAGATTGAAATGCCCATATGTACAATGCGTGAATCAATCCTTGAACGGTTTGAGCCGAGGTCTCAAAGTTGGTTGTCTTTATGGAATCTACCAAGTAAGTAAAAGCTTTTCTACCCCCACAGATACCTCAAGCCTTAATGGAATCTTTGAACCATAATTAATCCAAAAAGTTAAAGTATGTACGCAACATAACCTAGCTAACAAGGTTCGTTCCCCAATATCTCATTCTCCGGGTTTGACACATGATATGATCCCAACTAACTCATGTTGAGTTGGAGTTTCCCCCCTCTAATTTTCCCATTTTCTCCCAAATCCTATGATGATCAACATAAAATTTGTCTGATGGGTCATATAGCTCACAATTAAGTCTCGTTATCTCCGTAAACTTCTTCTGAGAAGACTTTAGTGGCCGACTGTTAATTGTAGACCACATCTCATGTCCATTCTTGGCTGATAACTGATGCCTGAGAAAGTAACGAACTGTGGATGATGCGAATATATATAGACACGTTGGTAAATTTCAGAAAACCCCAAATGAAGTTTCCTTCAAGACTTGCCAAAGATCTTCTCCAATTATGGTTTTGTTGTCACAAAGCATTTGCAAAACGAAGCGTGGTTGATGATTCTCTCTTGAATGTCGTCAGTACTAGGATACTACGTAGATGGATATCCAATCATTCCTATATAAAGCAAGGAAAGTTAGATCTACATAAAAATTTGCAGCGAAATTACAAATCTGCGATGAAACAAACAAAACTGCAAAGAGAGGTAAAAACTACAGAAGAAAAACAAATCAGCGAGAAACCAAAAGAAAGCTGCAATAAGAAAACTACATACAAATTTGCAGAGAAAATACAAATCTGCGACTAAACAAAGAAAACTGCAATGAGAGGTATAGAAACTGCAGAAGAAAAACAAATCGGCTAGAAACAAAAAAAAACTGCAATGGAGAAACAAATTGCGACGTAGCATAAAAAACTCCAATGGGTATAAACTAACGCTAAACTAATCTACAATTTAAAACAAAACTCAATGAGAAAACTAATTTGCGAAGTAACAAAACAAAACTTCACAGAAAAACTAACTTTGCGATAATGTAAAAGACTATGCAAGTTACCTTCAACAATACCAAAAAGGCAAAGAACAACTACCATATTTCTCACCTTTCAAGTAAATACGACGAACGGCGAGACGAATCAAACCTAGGGCAAAGTAACAGCAAGACGAAGTAACAACGACACGAAGTGAACCTACGAAACGAACGACCAAGCCCATGTCTTAGGCTAAGAGAAAGAAACATGGACTTGGGACAGCAAAATGGAAAAAATAGTTATAATTAATTTAAACATGAGGAATCATAATAAAATTTTAACATTGATTTTAAAAGAACCAATGTTAATTTTAGTTATAATTAATTATAAATATCAAAATAATATTAATTTTAATATGCAATATATCATATCTAGATATAGTTACATGATTTGAAGAACTAATGATTTTTGTGGTTGACCATTTTACTTAAATGACCAATTAAAAACTTTGAAATAATTTTTATTTTAAAAAAAAATTCTTCGCCTCTTTCTTTTTCTTAGTGGCCTTTCCAACTTTTTTTCTTTCTCTTTGCAAGTTTTCATCTAAAAGCTCAACTTAAGAATTTTGCACAAAAAATCAGCTTACTTATCACAAAATTATTATTATTATTACAGTAATTCTCTTCATTATATATAAGTTTTTTCCCGAATAATGGTTGTAAAAGACTTCAAAATGTAATTGATGATTGTATGTTCGTAGAAAATAAAGAAAGAATAATTATGTTTTAGAACTTTAAATTAGTTTGCGTTTTTTTCTCTGTGACTGGTTTTGTTACTGTTGACATTTTTATGAATTGAGGCATTTTTTTAATTGTTTTATGTAATGTTTTTTATCTTGTCACGGCTTTGCGAACGGCGAAGGCGAAGCAAACCAAAAATAGTGAAGATAAACCTTCAGCAAGATAAACAAACGAAGAAAACGAAACAACAATGAGGACGAACAACGGCTAGGACATACAACAGCGAAGACGAACAACGGCGACTATGAAACGGTGAAGAAGAAACAAACAACGACTACCAAATGAACGATCTCAAACCAACGTTGACTACGAAGTGAACGACGACGAGGAGAAAGGCGACGCAAGAGAGGCTCGGAGACGGTTGCGTGAAATTCTATTTTTTTGTGAAAATTGGGTTTCATTTTGATTTTATGAATTTTTTTATTTTTGGGTGTAAAAATAATTATAAATGGCAAACCTGTAATTGTTACAAAAACTCAATCATTTAGACTTTTTATACAAAGTGTTGGGTTGGTCTACTCATACCATAAAAAAAATCAAGTTTGTAATATCAATATAATATTATAATATTGGACGACTCTAATGCATTTCTTCTTATTTTGTTTTGTATCTTAAAAACCAAAAATCAAAATTGAATTAAACTATAAAACATACCTACAATATAAAACTTTATAAAAAAAAAATTTGGTAAAATTAACTAAAAATCGTATTTGAACCAAAATTTAATCAAACTATCTATAATAAACTATGTCTTACTTTGGACATGATTATTTATAGATAATATGTAAAAACAAAAAAAGAAAACCAAACAAATTTTGTACAAATATCCCAGTTGAACACTCCTATCTATTACTAAATAAAATGTATCATTTATGAAAAAGTTAATGCAAATAAAATTTCAAATTTTTTTACATTTTGGTATGTACCTTCTTTACCAATGTTTTTGTTGTTGTAAAATTCTCTCCTTTTAATTCAAGCAACTAAATTCCTTAAAATCAAGGAAATGAATCTTTCTGTGATTTTTCTACCTTATTTATATTTAGTTCATTGGCTTTTTTTTAATTATTTTTCCATTAAACCCTACACGAGGAAAAATCAAGAAGATGATGCTCATCAGATTTAAATTTCAATATAATTACAAAAAATAATAAAAATCATAAACCTTCATTGTTCTTCAAATCAAGACTAAGTACTCATTAATTGTGTAGAAGTACAATCTAAAAGCTTTACTTATAGTGTGTGTCTTCTCTAACTACTTTTCATCATCATCTCAAAAGAATAGACAAGAAGTCTTAAGAAAATGATCCGAAAAACCAGGGGTGGCCCTGGGCTAAAGTTCGTAAAGCAAGGGTTTTAGGCGCCAAAATCTATATAAATGTTAGGGCATCAAATTTGTTAGAAAAAAATGGTACCGTGGTTGAGTACATCGAATTTAGGGCATCATATTATAACTACGCTTTAGGCGCTGTTTAATTAGATCCGGACCGGCACTGCGAAAAACAAAGATACATGTTCTTAAACACAAATATTTGCTAAAAGAAAAAACTAATACAAGATTATGTTCATCACTAGCTTTCAGGATCATTGAGATGTTTCTTACACCAAGAACTCAATTTATGTTCTCCAATTCTTGTCCTTTTGTTTTTAGTAAAAATAAGCAGTTTAGAAGCTTTTAAGATCTGAATCTTGTAGTACTAAAGATTATCTTCTTGATGATCTTGTTCTGTTTCTTGAGTTTGTTGTAATGGAGGCATACTTGTTCCTTCTCCTTCCTCTAGTTTCTCAAATTTTTCTTTTAGTTTTCAGCCATTCCATTTTGAATGAATATATTATCTAAAATTTGCAAGTAGTTGAATAAGAATAAGGATGATAAAATAATCGATATTCGAAGAACTAGATCGAGTCAAATTAAAATATTCGACTCTGAATCCAAACCGAATTATAAAAATTACTAAATGAATATCAAAATATATTATTTGTATAACCGGAATTAAACCTGAATCGAACTAAAATTTTAAGAACTGAAGCAAATCATCCAAACTTCATCAAAAAATAAAAATACTTTTATTAAACATACAAATAGTACAATTATGTATATTTTAATTTACTCAATATTAGTCACAAATAATTTTTATTTTTATTTAAAATACTTGTACAAAATTTTAATAGAACCAAAATATCTGAACGGATCCTGAACAAAATAAAAAATTAACCGGATGGATATAAAAAAACTAATTACATGAATAACCATAATCGAACTCAAACCAAAGTTTGAATTAGTGGATCTTAAATTTCTATACATGAACTATCCAAAATCCGAAAAATCTAATCGAAGAACCGGACGCTGAAATCAATCACAATGAGAAAGAAGATGGTTGAGACATGATCAAAAATAAAAAAAAGGATGATGTAATATGACATCTGCATGAGCAAAAAGCTAAAGACCAACACTTTTCAATTATATAAGGGATATGAAATTTGAAAACAAAAAAAGGAATATGAAAATGAAACACATCCCCCATAGCTCGAAATCGCTTCTGATGATGATGATAAAACTATATCACCAAGAACAGAATCTGATGTTGGATCTAAAATTTAACAATGATTATTACCAATGTTCCGGCGTTATTTTCAGTGAAAACGTTCACCGGAATGACTGGATTATGAGTGCATCAGAATTTTTGTAATGAACATTATAATATAGAATATTCATTTGTCAAATTTGAGTGTAATTTGAATGAGAAATGGAAATGTAAATAGAGCAACTTAAACATGCACATAAATACAAAATATAGACTAAGTGTTGGCTAAGTTTAACAAGTGTAAATTATCCCACATTATTTGTGGAGGAAAATTTTCACTAATAGCACATGGTATGTTTAAGTTCAATTGGGTTGGGTACACTATAATGTATTGGAGAGAGATAGGCCACCCACACACGCGCTCCGCTGCCGATCGATCGGCTTTGCGTAGGTCTTTGGGAATGGCCTAAGCCCATGTAATCTTTTTGGAGAAAATTTCGGTGGATTTTTCTGCTCGAAAATCAATTTATTTTCGGTTCGATTTATTAAAATTAAACCGGACCCGAATCCAAACCAAAATTTATTTCGGTCTGTTTTTATTTCTCTCCATTTCACGCGGATGACCGAGTCTATTACGGCTTCGGATTTTTTGCCTTGATTCGCTCCTCGAATGTCGGGCGTGATCCGGCGCAATCCTCAACCGCTTCGCTTGAGCTCAAAACTCGGCTCCTCTATATATTTCGACTTCCTCTCATTCATAGATCACATTTTCCACTCGTAGAAAATCTCTCACAAATTTTATCAGAATGTAAAGATTCGGTTTCAAAGCGGTTGTATCTTGGAATTCTTGAGTCGCACATAAACCGTCACACTGCGGGCAATTTTAAAATTTTTAAAAAAAGATCATATCTCGACTATGTTTCTGTTTTATCGCGTTTTACATTGTTTTCTATCGTATTTGTTTAATCTGATTTTTACCTGACATATGTTGACATATGTTGGAAAGAGTTGTAAATTGCTCCAAAGATATCACATCAGGTTTGCATTTGCATTTGTCCTCTTGTTTTGCATTTCATTTTCGTTTTTATATGAATTTGTGAAGTATGCAGTTTTTATTTATTAATAGTTTGGATCATGATTTATTATTCTTGTATATTTTCAACCATTTTAACTCACTTTGGTTTACATACTATCCATAAATATCAAAAATAATAATTACTTACTTTGAAAATACAAATAATCGGCCAAACTTTTTTTTTTCAAATATGAATACTAAAATATATTTTACTCTTTATTTACTTGCTTTCTTTTGTTTTGTTTATCCAATTTTACTACTTATATAAAAGTAGAATAGCAAAAAAAGAAGAAGGTTTAATCGATTTAATATATATATATATATATATATATATATATATATATATATATATATTTGGTGGAT